>ML793477.1:127773-175144 GCA_009831015.1 Picea engelmannii | reverse complement strand
TCCCTCTTCCCTCATTTTTTCAATTTTTCATTCTTATATGCATTGTACAATGGTTACCTAACATGGCATTTGTTGTCAGGACCCATTCATCATGTACACCATAGTAGTGGTCAGGGGGAGTGTTGGAGATATTACACACTCACCTATAATTATTTTCCTAAGTTTTACAGTCCAATGTTGAGAATGATTCCTTAGATGAGAATATTCTCTCTAGAGAATATTTTCCTACAAAATAGGATGTTCCTCTTCAGTTCAGAGTTAGTTACACTCAGTTAGACTAGTGGAAGTCACTCATGCATGGCAACCTCGGTTTTATCACAAGGATTTGCACATGTCTCTCTCACTTCCATACATGTGTCTCATTCAACTGATGATTGCATGGATCAGTTAACTAGGACTAGGTGGAAGTTCACTCCAGTGTTTTTCAGTGAGTGTCTAGA
This sequence comes from Picea engelmannii, assembly GCA_009831015.1. Classification (NCBI taxonomy): domain Eukaryota; kingdom Viridiplantae; phylum Streptophyta; class Pinopsida; order Pinales; family Pinaceae; genus Picea; species Picea engelmannii. The sequence goes on along the minus strand of ML793477.1, from coordinate 174,704 downwards.
TCTCTCTAGATCACTACTATGGCGCATTAGTTACTCATGCAGCCTATATCTATTGTAAATTATTCACTCTTTGAGTGTAGAATATGGTTAATGAGAATTCTTTCATTCTTTCTCCCTTGCTTATTCTTTCTCAATTTCTCTCTACAAATGTGTGTAGTATTTTCTAGATAGATATATTCTGTGCAAGTTCAACACATTTACAATTTCTACCCATACACATGATGGAGTGCTTTTGTCTTGAGAGATGAACTGTAAATGCAAAATTTACAGTTGTGCAGCAACCTTGCTGCACAACTGTGTCAGTCTATTTTTTGAGCAGCAAGAAGGGGTTTTGTTGTTAGTTTCAACTCAAAGCCTAATCATAGGGATAGTAAGGACATGAACACTAAGAATAAAACAACATAAATAGTGTATCAGTCTGAAGTAATATAAATTCATTTGTTGCAGTTTAGCATATTAGGGTTTTGAGAGTTTTGGGAAGAAAATGACATTTTGAAAGAGGTACAAAGAATTATAGGGAACCTTATCATCGTCATAAGATAAAAGTAACCACTAGGCAACATCATCTATCAGTGAAAATAAAAAAGGTGTACAAAGTGTGAAAATAGTCTTTGTTGTGTTTTTGTTGTTGGTTCTTGTTGCGCATCGACCTTGCTACACAACTGTGACAGAGCATGTTGTGTTTCTGATTGTTTTAGCAGACAAATTCAAATTAAGTTTCTGACCAAATGGAAAGGAATTTTTGAAAAATGAAATATTTTTTTGTCAAGAATAGACCAAATAACAAAAACCTCTCCCAGGTTTTACAAAGCTATCATAGTTTGGGAGATATGATGTCATCTTTGAGGCCTATTTTCCAGAATTTCGCCAAGCCAAATTTACTGACAAAGTTCTAGAATTTTTTGAAATTCAACTTGGTGGACCTCCAACTCAGCAAGGTTGAGCCCAAATTTATTTGGATAGTGAAGCTTGAATATTTTTCTACAAAATCCCATGATTTTCTCTTCAATAAGCACAATTTTAGTTGGTCAAAAACCAAATCCTAGAAAGTAGGATATGGACAGATTTTTCCAAATATTATTTCCTAAGCTATTGTAACCTCTTCCTATATTTAGCTAAGGAAGGATTTCGACCTCTTTAAGATTCGATATGAAATTTTTCTATATATTATCATAAAGAGAATATAAAAGGGGTTAGACTTTCAGTGAGAAAATCCTATTGTACTGTGTACCATTTCTGAATATCTTATGAGTTAATACAAAAGAAGAGATTCATTATGGTGTTGTTTTAAGTATGTTTTTCCGTGTGTTTAATGTTCATTCCATGTTAGTTTATCTCTTCTAGTACTTAAATGAGAGTATATGTTTGGAATTCATCTTTGTGTACCATTTCTAAATATCTTATGAGTTAATACAGAAGCGCAATGCTTTCATGAAGCAGAGATTCATTATGGTGTTTTTTTAAGTATGTTTTTCCTTGTCTTTAATTCTCATTCCATGTTAGTTTATCTCTTCTAGTATTTAACTGAGAGTAGATGTTTGTAATTCATCTTTACTTGATGCTCCATTCATACAATAAATAATTTTTTATGTGTTAAGGATTACATGTTTCAGAATTCATCTTGATTTGGTGTTGTGTTCATGGTGATCTTAATTCTTTGGTAATTCTTCTAAAGTTCCATTAAGAACTCATCCCGAGCTATATGATCTTAATGTAATGGTCTTTCCTTTTATCTTTTTATTGCCATCTCAATACTGTTTATTTGTTGAAGAACATCACCTACTTTGCCTTTGTTTTCAAAGATTACATTACTAGCTATTGAATCAATATCTTTAAGCTCAAACCCTGACTCCATTACCCAATGGTTTCTCTCTCCATGTTTTCCAACCACCCATTTAAAAACCCAACCTTACATTTTAAAAATCTAGCCATTGAGCTCCATTTCAAGATGTTACACAGTGACAATGAGTAGTAGACCTATAGAGAGAGCCCTCTCTGACTGAAAGGGACAACTTTCAGTCAAAAGTTTGGTCTGAAATGGTTACCTTTGGGATTGTCTAATACAACCTAGGAAAATCATAGAGTGGTAACATTTTGGCGTCGTTGTTGGGGAGCGAAGGTGAAATCATCTCTGGGATAAATGAAAAACATCAAATTTGACTTATGATGGTGAACAGAGGACAAACACAAAGAAGGTTGTACCATTCACTTGGCGACTCCAATCATGCTTCAATCAGATTCAAAGACTCCATTGGGGGATGAGATCCATTGATAGAGACATGGAAAGATATCATGGGAAAACCAGATATCAAAGCTTCAGTTTTTTCCAAGAGATCTTTTTTTTTTCATCAGTTACCTTTTGTCCTTTCCTGAACATGTTAAAAGAATTTGTCTTTACCTATTGTATTCTAATGAAGACCACAAATATGCATTTGAAAATCCTTCTTTAAAAGTTTCATATCCTTCTTATTGCATTGTTGAGCCTAACCAAAAACCTTCATATAAATCACATGATGTTCATGACCAATATGATGAGTTTCATGTGACCAAGGTTGATATTATACCTCTTGAGCTTGATCATATACCCTATAATATCCCAAACATATATAGGCCTCTCAAATCGCCTCATGCCCTTCATGATTTTCTAGTAAATCATTATAAGTACCTCCCTATCTTTGATGGAGATAACCTCCTGGCTAAAAAACACCTTCAGGGTTTTGAGCATTTCAGTGACCTTTTTGAGATTGAATATGAGGATGTTTTAATGAGAGTTGTTTCCCATTCATTGCAAGGAGAGGCCAAAGAATGGTTCAAGAACTTATAGCCTAAATCAATCGACTCATGGGAGGAATTTTGTTACACATTATTTTGGTCACTCTGATGATGACCCAATAAGCATGTGTTCAGGCTTCCATAACAATATTTCACATGAGGAAAATGGCTGAGTTATTCCCCTACAAGGCACATTTTTAGAATGACGTTGCAGGATGACAGTGGTACACAATGCAGAAATGCTTGATTTCTACAGGCTGTTCTATGCCTGGCCTGCAGGATTTCTGCATGTTGTTATATAGGCAGGGTGTGGCAGCACTTGAAGCTAAGAAAAGAAAGAAGTTTCTAGAAGGAGAATATTCTAGAATGTGAGGTGGCGTTCGTATGGTTGTGATCTTACTGGCTTCTCTGATTTGGTGGGATCATCCTCATCCTAGTAACCACTTCACCTTCTCCTATATAATAATGGATTTCTCATGGAAAAGGTTAAGCAAGGTCAAGCAAGATTGAGCAAAGAATAGGCTGAAGACTGTATGAATAATCTTGGTACAATTGATGCTTGAGGCCTCCATTTGTCCATCAACCTTTGTGGACTATCTTCATGCAAATTCAGAGAAAGTGTATGTGTGTGTTGGAACAAAGGACAACCGAAAGGGAACTTGTGACATCAAGGCAATTTGGTTGTATCTTCCACTTTTACTTAATATGATACACTGGCATGTTTCTTTCCCATAAAATCATTAGTGTTTTATTACATGACTCCTTGATCACGTGTTTAGGTTTCCATTGAATCTACAATTGATGCTTTCAATTTGGTTGGTTTGTGTCGTTGCAGATCTGATCTCACAAGAGCACCAGAGCAAAGCAGGGACAACAGAGATATAGGGAAGCGATATATAAAGGTATGTCACACACTCCTTTGGTGATAAATTCAATGGTAGCAACCTAGGGAAAGCATCATGTCCTGTCTTGTTTTATTCTAGATCCAGGGGGATCTAGGAAGATTAGTTTATGTTTGCATTCATCGATTTATCCAATAAAAAAATTGGCGACTCCACTGGGGATACGACTTGATTATTGTTTTTTGTTGTCCATTTGCTCTTTACCTATTCTTTTCACTTGAATCAGTCTTTGAGTCTATGGGAGATCCATTCAAACACTCTGGATTTAAAAATCCACCTAGATCCTTTGCCCTCTTCTCAAAATTTCTTGATTTACAAACACCTCCACACTATACCCTATACATAGCCTACGGAAACCTCCAATTTCCACACCCTAGTTGTTTGATTCAGTGCGGGATTTCCACACCCTTTCCATTTCTGACATGTGAAAACTCTTGATTTTCGCACTGTGATATGCTATCAGCCTGCAGCGGCGTCTGTGAAATTTTTTGAGTTGGGTCTTAACCTCTGTTGATGCCCAGTTTTTTTTTTAACCAACTGGAAAGGATTGTTAATACCAAAATATGACTTATTTCTAAACATTTGACTTCTTGTTGATTGGTTTCGAAGATCAAAAACCTCTCTTTTAGTCTTTTTCCATTTTTTTTGTTTTTTTTTATTTTTATCGACAAGGGTATAATCTCCGAGCTTGTATCTGAGTGCTTGTTCGATTAAAAATCTTGGATTGGATTTGAAGTTTTGGATTGATTACCTGTTCTGTATTGCTTGATGATTGAAAAGTTATTTCTTCATTCGCATTTGGGGAAATACTTTCTCGTCATTTTCTACTTTTATCTTCATTGAAAGTTTGATTTGGGTGCTTGTTGAAGGTATAAATTTTCTTAGATTACTTGTCCTTTCTCTGTCATGCCCTTGGTCTGGTCTTAGAAAGGAAAATTTTGAAGTTATCCATTATTTTAAATAATAAAACATAAGAAAATTTATTTCATTTAAGAGAAGAGAACATTGAAGAACTTCATTGTTTATCGGTTGTTTGAAATTGTGTTCATTTAAAGAAAAAGGAATTATATTTCGTAGCTTACATCATTCTCAAAACACCTTCTCCCTGTTGTAGATAGAATTCATTGAACGGAAATTTGCATCATTCATTTCTATTTGCATATTGTTGGGTCAAGGTCTTGCACAACATCGGTTTCAGTCCCATCTCCCTCTTGAGTAACAACAGCTTTTTAAAATATTGCGAAAATCTAAAACTTAATTAGTAAATTTTTTTTCTAGGGCTCTTTTACACCAACATTAGCTAGGCTAGATATTTGGAATAGGTAGTGAGACACACTCTCCAAAGCACAAAACACACAATAGCATCTTGTGATAGGGAGTGTAAAATTCCATTTGCAACATTTTTTCCTGGGAAGCCCTTCTCACACAAGGGTCAAACCTAAGGTCGCATTGAGATCAGTAGAGTTACCCACCCTGCTTTGTTGATCTCGGTGTAGATATTGCGTGTATTATGGGGGTATCTTGAAGGTATACCCACCCCCACAATGATGAGTGGAAGCCTCTCAATTTGATTTTGGGCTAGATACCCTACCCTTGCGCGTGGATCGGACTATCGACTATCTCAAACTCCGACTTCTGCTGATGAGGATTCTTTTTGGACCACTGACATATCTCAAACTCCGACTTTTAGGCGGAACCTTCCCAGCTCAGAGGCAGAAGCTGAGATACATGTTGTTTCTGAACCACCCGAGATATCTACTACATTTACGATACCTTTAGATCACTTTAACAGTACAACTTGTTATTTATTCGTTGGTTCAGAGGCTGGTCCTATATCAACTATCCCTCTTCAATAGGCCCACTCCACAATGTTCCCAAACACTATGATTATCCCCATCGAGACCACGGTGGCTAGCCAACTTCTTATTGGTACACCGCGTTCGTCTAGACAAATCTCGTCACTCCCTCTTGGGTATAATGCCTTGACTGATTCTATCCCCATTCCTAACCAAGTCCCATTCAGAGCTTCTGGAGTCTTTACTCCTCCTGGGTGTAATTCTTCTTTCGGTTCTATTCTGACACCATCCCAGTTCCTCTATGAAGGGTCGTATCCACCTTTTATAGGACGATTCAGACCCAGTGGCTCTACTACCTGTGGAATTTCTACTCTGTTATTCACTTATGGTTATCATATTCCTATTGGGGGACAGTATAACCCAGGGGGGGAAAACTCAATTTGGAAGTCAAACCCAAATTGGGGCATCATCCTCACCTAGAGGACAACCCCCACTTGGAGGATATAATCCACAATATGAACAGAACATCCTCGGATCACTGGCCCAATATTGGAATCTTCTTATTCAAGGAAATCCACAATCATCTGGAGGGAAACAACCTCAAGTTAACTCTTTTATACCCCCTACTTTGGGCTAGTCATACCTCGATTCTTCCAATCCCATTTGGAGTTCGAACGTTCAACCTAGTGTCCGTCCCCAAGGGAACATCCCCAGCTAGTATAGCCCTATGGGCTACATGCCTCCGCACACACGTCTGAATCTGTTAGGACCTTCGCCTCACATGAAAACTTCTTATGGTCCTACTAGTATACCGATGAGACTCCCTCCCAAAAGTCACCAGTATCCTCCTGTGAATAGACAATTACCCTTATTAGGCACTTTGGATCTACCTGATTTGTATAGAATCTTGAATGATCCTATCCTACATTCTCCCCACTGGCCCGTTATATTGGCCAAATTACCATCCGACATTCCAAAATTTGATGGTAAACCGGGAGAGGATCCGAACAACCATGTCATGACTTTCCACCTTTGGTGTTCATCCAACTCTTTGATGGATGATTCCATTTGTTTACGACTCTTCCAACGAACTCTCACGGGTTCAGCTTCAAAGTGGTATATAGAACTACCATGAGGTTTCTTCACTGACTTTAATGCCCGAGCCATGGATTTCCTTACACACTACCAATTATCGATCCGTTATGAAATAGGAACCGAGATCCTGAGTTCCTTCAAGCAAACTAAGGCCACTCACATCTCTGATCATATTCATGAGTGGAGACGAAGACGATGTTTGATCAAAATCGATCTCCCCGATTAGTTATTGGCAGAGTGGTTCACGAAATCATTCGTGAATGAAATTTCTAGTGATATTTCCATGGGTGGAGTTGTCACTGAAGAATAAGCTATCAATCTTTCTCAGTACCTCAACCTCGTTTATTCACAAATGGGTACTCTTTACAACTTACTCCCTGATGCACCTTTCCCTTCTACTACCGCTACCTCAACTACCCTGTTGCTTCTCATGCAGTTGATGGTGTGATTGGCACTTTCCATGATAAACATCAAAATATGCAAGCCTCTCCCACCAACCCCAAGTCTAATGCTTCTAATTTTCAAAATGCTTTGTCTCCTACCCCTACCACCGGCAAAACCTCTAAGGTTAATTATGTTCAATCTACCCTTGCCGAAAAGAATAAATCTAAAAAAGGGAAAGGTAAGAATAAGGAGGATAAAAATAACCCGCAATCTGAGAAAGCCAAAACCCAACTTGTTGATGATAAGGATAAGTTCAAACCCCGATACCCTTTCCTTATCTATGGTGACGATCACTATACGAAAGATTGTCCAAGACGGGTCAAGGTTACTAAGTTCCTCCAAGGGACCGCGAAACCTCCCACACCTGCCATTTTGTCTCAACCTTTCCCTTCTCAAAAACAGGCCCAATTGTTCATCCATGACCAACCCTCTCCCTCCACTACTTCTTATGTACTCATGTGTACTGGTGATTCTAGAAAGAATGACGTCACACTTACCACTCAGGCCAAAGATTACTCTTCCTCAAAGGAGAAGGTTGACGATATACCACCTTTGTTGGTTCAACAACCTCCCTCAACTTAACCTCCCAACGGTCCTCTTCATATTGAATGACTGAGTCTTGATACAGTTCTTCACCCTCCCCCAAAGGGTGTTGTTCGAAATTCTACCTTCAACCCTCATGCACGTACTGCTCAGAACTGCAGTATTGTAGAAGATCTGGCACAAGCACCTTCTGTGATGTCATCTCTCGAATTCCTTCAAAGTTTCGTTGCTCAACGGAAGGAACTGCTAAAGGCTATTAGTGCAATTAATCCTATGGATACAAATTTGATAATTTTTTACCTCGAAGATCACATTTCAAGACTCCCCCCTCAACTAGCATTCCAAATACAAGTTGTTGTCTCTGACAAGAACATCTATAGGACTGTTATTGATGAGGATGCCTCCACATGTGTAATGTTTGTTGCCTATTGGAAGGCCATCGTCTCTCCTCCTCTTACGAAATCACATAACATGCTTAAGGCCCTCAATGGCTCTGGCTTTAAACCCTATGGTGTACTTCCTTTGGTGTCTATTACATTGGAAGGAAAATTGGTCAATGTTGAAGTTTAGGTCTTTGATGCACCTCTCGATTATAACCTCTTACTTGGTCATAGCTAGATTGATGTGATGCGCATCGTTGTGTCTACCCTTTTCCATGTTTTATGTTTTCCACATCAAGGAAAGGTCATTACTGTCGACCAACTAGCCTTTTTCAACTCTGACACCCGTACTAGCAACGTACCTTTTATCGCGAAGACACCGCCTGGGTATGATAACATCGATGTGGGCCTAATTAAAGATTCAACTTTGATGGGTATGTTCCCAATCCCACCTCTCGATGCTCCACCTCCTTTGGTTGCCTCGATCAACATGATTTCCACCTCCATTCATAAAACTCACACATCTTCTGACCCGTGGGTAATACCCAAACCTGGTGATTATCCTCGCTACGGCAACCAAATGCCTTTAAGTCCGGTTGAATCTGCCTATGAAGCCATTCAATTGACAACCCCTTCTACCCTCTCTCTTGGTGATTCGTCTCCTGACCTATTCCATGTTATTTTTCCCACGGATGATATGATTATGTCAGTTATGTCGATGGAAGACACCTCTTGGGATGATGGACATCATCATTCCATTCTCTTCCTCGAACAACACATCGTCGAGAGTTACAAATAGATCTCAACTCCATCGACCGTTGCTGTCATTTCCTCTGTTCCTGAGTCATCACACGACATGTTATATGAAGGGAACTTAATTAATATTTCTACCACCATCTCCCTCGACATATCGATTAAACTTGGAGTTGTTGAAAATGTTCACATTGGAGCTTCATGCTCCACTGACGAGGTTGTCGCATATAAGTCGCTTTTCCAAGGGTTTCATGACATCTTCACTTGGAGCTATGAAGAAATGTTGGGTATTGACCCTGATATTTTTGTACACAAAATTAAGACATACCTGGGTGCTAGACCTGTCTGGCAAAGACTTCGTCCGGTCCACCCTCGTAAAGTCGCTGCTATTAAGCTTGCAGTTGAAAAAATTCTTAAAGCTAGATTTATTTATCTTGTGGCTTTAACTGATTGGGTATCCAATCTCATTCCAGTTAACAAGAATCAAGGTATGATCCATGTCTGCGTTGATTATAGGGATATAAATCAAGCTTGTCCTAAGGACAACTTTCCCACCCCCTTCGTTGACTAGATCATCGACGATTTCGTCGGGAGTGAAATCTTATGTTTAATGGATGGTTTCTCCGACTATAATCAAATAAATATCTTATCCATGGATCAACACAAACCCGCTTTTATTTTTCCTTGGGGAACCTTTGCCTACCGAAAACTACCCTTCAATTTAAAGAACGTCGGTGCGAATTTTCAACATGCCATGTCTTATGTTTTTCATGACATTAATCACATTGTAAATCCATATCTAGATGACCTACCGGCACATTCCATGCATCGTCGTGACCATCCAGCACACCTCCAAGCCATTTTCCTTCATTGTCAGTTCTATCGTATACGCTTAAACCCACACACATGTTTTTCCTGTGTGGAGTTTGGCCGACTTCTAGGTTTTATCATGTCATGCTAGGGGATCAAGGTCAATCCTTTGAAGGTTGAAGTGATCCTCAATCTCCCTCCTCCTTCTTCACTTCGCCAGATTCAAATTTTGCAAGGGAAGGAAAACTTTTTACGTCGTTTCATCCCAAACTATGCTCAATTAACACTCAGATTTACATGACTGCTAAAGAAAGGTTCTAATTTTGTATGGGATTCAACCTCCAACAAAGCTTTCAAATCTTTGAAACTGACTTTAACTCGTACCCCATTACTTTTCCCACCCGATTATAGTTGATATTACTTCATTTATCTCGCTGCCTTGGAATCTACCATCACCATGGTTCTAGTCCAAGAAGATGATTCACATGATTCACATGTCATCTATTATTTGAGTCGGAGTCTCACGACCACCGAAACCAAATACTTACATGTTGAAAAGATGGCCCTAGCAGCTGTTCAAGTTGTCCAACGTTTCCGTCACTACATCCTATTACACAAGACCACTGTAATTTCCGATTGCAACCCCATGTAGCACATTCTTACACGCTAATTCCTAGGGGGAAAGTACTCTAAATGGATAGTAATTCTCCAAGAGTTTGACTTAGAATTTGAATGCGCTAAGTCTAAGAAATATTTGGTGTTTTCTGAACTGATGTGTGACATTCCCTGCACTGAGACAGAAAATGTAGCAGAAGACTCTTTACCCGATGAATCTCTTTTTCTGATTAGTTCCAATGACCTTTGGTATGGAGATATCATTATATATCTCCAGACTCAAAATTTCCACCCCAATCTATCTATCGCTAACAATCGTCGTATATGATATCAAGCTCATCAATATATCATCCTCGGTGACACTCTTTATCGCCACGGGGTTGACTCTGTTTGTTGACGATGTCTCACCTATGACGAGGCTGAGAAAGCATTGAATGACTACCATTCTGGAGAATGTGGTGGTCACATGTATGGGTATGCTACTACCCAGAAGATCTTATGAGTAGGGTATTTTTGGCCTTATTTATTTAAAGATTGTATTACCGCCATCCAAAAATTCCATGCTTTCCAAACATACAATAATAAAATAAGATCACATCCCACTCCCTTACACCCTGTAGTTTTCGTTGGACCTTTCGCAAAATAAGGTATTGATTTCATGACATGTAATCCTCACTTGGCGGGGGGGCATCAATACATTATCGTAGCCATGGATTATTTCACGAAATGGGCCGAGGCAACGCCTACATTCGACAATACTGGGAAAACTACAGCCCTTTTCATATTTAATCATATTATTACTTGATTCAGGATCCCTCAAGATATCATTACTGATCACGGTAGCCATTTTCATTACTCTATGATGTTTGAACTTATCGACAAGTTGGGTCTTCAGCATGAAAACTCAACCCCCTACTATCCACAAGCCAACGACCAAGTTGAAGAAATAAATAAAATCCTTATCACTATGCTTCGTCGGATAATAGGAATCCATAAGACCACCTGGCACACGATGTTGTTTTCAGCATTATGGGCCTATCAGATGTCTGTTAATTCTGCTACGGGATTTACCCCCTTTCAACTAGTCTACAACATTGAAGTCATTCTCCCGATTGAATGTGAAATACCATCTTTGAAGCTAGTTGTTGAACTTCTCCCAAACACCTCTGCCAAAGAGGAACATCTATTGCATCTTATGCGATTAGATGAGACCCGTCGTGATGCCACCCTAGTTATTGAAACCCAAAAGAAACGTGTAAAATCCCAATATGAAAAGCATGTCAAGTCGCGTGTTTTCTCTGAGGGAGATCTAGTTCTCCTCTATGAACAGGATCGTGATCTACTAGGATCCAGAAAATTCAAATCTATGTGGCATGGTCCATATATCGTCAAATGAGTGTTAGAGAAGGGAGCTTACGAGTTAGTAAATTATGATGGCATTCCTTTGATTGAACCCAGAAATGGGCTTTACTTGAAGAAGTACTATGCTTATACTATATTTGCATGAGTGCTTGTATTTTGACTGTATCATACTTTTTGTGTGCTTTTCGTTATTTGTTTTCGACCCCCAACTGCTTACCTTGCATTGTGCTTGGTTTCCAGATGTCGACATCTTCTCTACCCTACAATGGCTTCACCGATGGTGTTAGTCGTAGTACTCAAAACCTAGCTTCTGTTGCTTGGGCAATTTATGCACCCATGAACAAACTTATCATTCTACAAGGTTTTTGCCTCGGTCATGCAACCAATAATATCGCAGAATATATCGCAGTCATCGAATTGTTGACCAATGTTATTTCACTTGGGATTCGACAGTTGGTTGTACGACTTGATTTGCAGCTAGTAGTGCTACAGTTAAGTAACATTTACACTATATAAAGTCCTACTTTATTACGGGTATATTTACGAATTCGTCTCTTGGAACATTACTTTGATTATATCGATATCAACATATTCCTAGATGCCTAAATACGTTAACCGATGCATTAGACAATTATGTGTTAGACAGACATTTGAGGCATTTATAAATCCAATCATGCATTACATGTTGTATATAAAGCAAAGTAGGCCGGTAGAAGCTGCATGTGTGTGTATATATATATATATATATATAAGGATGAAAACATTTTTTACAAAAAGTGTTTTTTCCGTCCAAAGACCAAAATATCAAAATATGAAGTCCATGACTTCTACAAAAAGCATCATGGGTGCTGCTCATGGTAGCATACTACTGCCCGTGCTACCCTACAGAGTAGTCATCTTAGTGAACATGACACACCTATAGTGTGGCACTGATTACGCCTCAGTTTCTCATTGATCGATATGTTCAGGATGTTCCTTGTCAGACCTTCCAGATTCTGTTTGATTTCCTCGTAGTCGTCGGCATCCCATCCGGCTACTACAACTGCCTTCCCTCGCCTCTGATTGGGAGATGTACCTGGAGGCCTATGTGGCCCTACATTTGCATGGTCAAAAATTTTTGATTAGTCATTTGAATAGAAAACATAAAAAACATCTTATATTCTAAAAAATTCACAAAACATCATAAAAAGAAAATAATTTTTCTTACCTAGATCCCCCCACTGAGAACCCTCAGGTAAAACCAAATCGGGGTCACCTCGGAAGTCCAAGCCAACATAAGCATAATCATCGATCATCAATATCTAGGGCCTCAACCAATCAAAGAATGCATCATTATATTTCACAATAGGGCTCGCTACATGTCGTGCCATGAGATCGCACCAGCGTTTCATCCTCAGATATCATGGTGTCGGTATACCCAACTCTACCTATAGGCATAAATGATGAACCCTTTCTAAGAAAAAAGACACCAAAATGGACCCATACTTGAATTGCTTCAGGTCCCCATTCTTTCTCTTGGTTAACTGTGTCTTCATACTGTGAAGAAGACCATCGCACCAATTGAACACACGAGGTTATGTGCATTCCACGACATACTGAAAATAACTTTGGAGGGCCATGTGTGGAGATGCACTTCCCGCCATCCGTGCAATGGTAAACAAAATGGTCCGGAGGGTTAAATCCTAAAGGCTTTTGATATCTACCTTACCTTTGTGCCTTTCGGCCTTAGGCTCGCAATACCGATGAATGTATTCACTCATCGACAAACCACCACCTCGACCTCCTGTTAAGGTCACATGTGCTCCACGACGGGATAATCCTGTCAAAAATTAAATGTCTTCAATATCCAAGGAAAGAACATGCACACCCACATGAAACACCTATTGATCTACATCCCCCGTGTGGACCAGGTATTCTAGTAACCTTAGTTGGGCTCTCATGCCCTGGATTTTGAATTTTTTTAATAATCCACACTGTCGTAGGGAATTCATAGTCCCTGGATCATTCAATGCCTCGAAGTCATCATCCTCATGTTCCCATTCTCTCCACTCCAACATATTTGCAATCAAAAACCTACATGGAAGTGAGAAAAAGGGATTAGCATATTCAAACGTTGCATTTGAAATTCTGTTTTGCACAAATGCGTGGGCAAATTTTTGGACTTCCGGTCGCCGCAGGAAAAATTTAGATACAGTGTGGCGTTTTTGTAGGTGAGCCATAGGGAACCTATGGAAATCCTTGATTTCCACAAGTCTCGATAGTGGCCACCTGCGGTGGCCCCAGTGCGATTCCACCAACCCAAAAACTCACCCAAAAACCACTTTTTAACCAAAAAAAATTCATTTTAATCCATTGAAAAAGAAGGGGATGACAAGCTTACCATGTTGACGGAGACCGTTTGTTGAATGGTAGCTTGTGCTTCTCGCAATCGACAGCTAAAAAAGAGGTAAAAACATGGTTTCTAGACAAATTTGGAATGAAATAGCAAATAAGAATTTTTACCCCTATTTATTCAACTTTTTATTTTTCTAATAATATTTTATATTATTTTAATGCATTTTTTCTTAACCTAAAGGTCTAATGGTCCCATGAATCTTTTATTTTTCGCAGGTGACGAGACTAAAGTCCTAAACAATGTTGTATGGATATTCATTAATTCGCTTTGTTGTTTGTTACATGTACTAGTCCTTTTTAGGGTTTTTTAGAAAAACCTCGAGCCTAGTCTTTGTTCGTTCTCGTGATTGAAAATCAATGAGAACAAAACCAAGTACACTTTTGTCGTTATTTCATACTCGTCATGGAAACATGAAAAATGAAACCCATGGAGTATCCTTTAAGCTCTTTTCGCACTCCATAAAAATGAAAAGATTGTCAAGCGACCTTGTTATGTTCACACTCATAAAAGTATTTGAATAAAACGTTTGATGGGTGATAGTTTATCACTTTTTCGGTCCCGCCAAACTATTTTATGAAAAAGGAACTAAGAGAGTTCTCTTTAAGTGTTTTTCAAACTCTATAAACTTGAAAAACCCACGAGTTTTCTATCTTTTAACTCGTTAAATAAACATCGAAAGACCCACATGGGACCGAACCACTCCTTCTTAGGGTTCGTTAACAATACTCCGAGGGACTCGTCCGAAGGATGAGCTTACATTTACAAGCATATGTTATCCTCCTCAAGATTGTGCAAAAATAAAGAGGTACTCGCCAGAAATGGTGGGGGGGAATTTGGGAAAGAGATGTGTTTTTGTACCTGTGTTAGTGGCAGTACTAGTTGCTCTTGAACATGACACCCCCTTCGTCATTTGAATCCGAGTTGGGAAATCCATTTGTCTCTCGTCTGGCCTTCTTCGAATTCATATCTTGGGTACTCTTTGAGTCAATGCTGCCAAGACCAATTTCATGTCATTCATATGTTCAAGAGAATTCCTAACAATCCCTCCCTCGAGTCGGCCATCTGCATTGTCATTTCTTACCATGTCGGCCTTCCCTGTGTCAGTTTCGAATCATTTTCATACTTTTATCTACCCTTAATCTGTTACTTATTTCATGTCACTGATGGGGAATACATCAAGGCCCTCCTATGACGAGTATTTTTCCTGTCGAATTCAACTCATCATCCGGGAACAAGACTTAGAAAACGTTTAGAACCTTAGAGCCTGCATGCCTCAATGGCAGGTTTCTTTGCTCTCGACTATGGATTCACATCATTGGTCCCTGATCGAGAGATTTCATAGAGTGTTCGACTTCATTTCATTTATTCACATTTGTTGGATTGTACTAGGGTACCTTGGGATTCATTGACATCAATGGTAATTTCCCTCGCACTTGTTAATGGTTTTCATCAATGACCGGTAATCAAGTGGTTTCTGCCATGTTCGACTTCAGCACCCATAATCGCATGGTTAGATTTGTACTTATGGACGATGGGATTGAAGACCCTGGGTCTTATCTTTTTGGCCCAGGTTGCAATGGAGTATTTATGATTTGAATTGACACACAGATCCACTTTGTATCTCTCATGGCTATGTCTAAATTTACACTTTCTAATACATAGATCCATGGTGTATTTCTGGTGGCTATGTAGAATTTTGATGACATGGATCCACAGTGTATAGTTGGTGGCCATGACTTGCATTTATGATTTCAATCACTTGTAATCTGAGCATGGAAATGCCTACCTCGGAAATGGTATAATTCTATGTAGATGCTTGATTGTTTGCAGGTTCCTGATTGGTGCGCTCCTTGTTCTTGACACACACACGCATTTTACAAAGTATTTTGGTTTTCACATGTTCCAGCCTCATACTTTGGGGGGAATTCTGTTACACATTATTTTGGTCACTCTGATGATGACCCCATAGGCATGTGTTCAGGCTTCCAAAACAATCTTTCACATGAGGAAAATGGTTGAGTTCTTCCCCTACAAGGCACATTTTTAGAATGACGTCGCATGCTGATGATGGTACACGGTGCGAAAATCCTTGATTTCCACAGGATGCTCTATGCCTGGCCTGCAGGATTTCCGCATGCTACTATATAGGCAAGGTGCAGTAGCGCTTGAAGCTAAGAAAAGGAAGAAGTTTCTAGAAGTTTCTAGAAGGAGAATCTTCTAGAATGTGAGGTGGCATCTGTATGGTTGTGATCTTACTGGCTTCTCTGATTTGGTGGGATCATCCTCATCCTAGTAACCACTTCACCTTCTCCTATATAATAATGGATTTCTCATGGAAAAGGTTAAGCAAGGTCAAGAAAGATTGAGCAAAGAATAGGCTGAAGACTGTATGAAGAATCCTGGTACAATTGATGCTTGAGGCCTCCATTTTTCCATCAATCTTTATGGACTATCTTAATGCGAATTCGGAGCAAGTGTATGTGTGTGTTGGAACAAAGGACCACCGAAAGGGAACTTGCAACATCAAGGCAATTTGGTTGTATCTTCCACTTTTACTTAATATGATACAGTGGCATGTTTCTTTCCCATAAAATCATTAGTGTTTTATTACATGACTCCTTGATCACGTGTTTAGGTTTTCATTAAATCTACAATTGTTGCTTTCACTTTGGTTGGTTTGTGTCGTCAAATCTGATCTCACAAGAGCATGGGAGCGAAGCATGGACAACAAAGATATAGGGAAGCGATATATAAAGGTATGTCACACACTCCTTCTTTGGTGATAAATTCAATGGTAGCAACCTAGGGAAAGCGTCATGTCATGTCTTGTTTTGTTCTAGATCTAGGGGAATCTAGGGAGATTAGTTTATGTCCGCATTCACTGATTTATCCAATAACAAATTTAAAAATGTCTTTTTGAAATTTTGGGGCAAGAGGAAATATTTGGATCTACATCTTACAGAGTTTTATGCCATGAAAAGGTATAGCAATGAAACCGTCTCTACGTTCAGTAGGATGTTTTCCAGTCTTTATTACAACTTTCCCAAGGAAATTCAACCCACTGAATTTGTTTTCATGCTCCATTATGAAACATCCTTTCATCCATATTTGTCTTTCTTTCTAATGGAAATAAGATCTAAGACCTTATAACAGATGTTTTGTTGATGCCCCAGAAGTGGAAGACAATCTTCAAGCATGTCATAGGCTGCAAAATCAGAATTTAGAGAGTGTTGCAAATGAAGAGAAAGATGATGTAGCAAAAGAACATGAGATTGTGCATAAACGAGAAGTTGATTTACATCCTGATCTTTTTCAGCATGAGCAAAAAATTGATCTTTTCCAACATGAACCTACTAAAGAGAAAGTTTATGTACCAAGATTTTTTCTTGTGGATGACATTGCAGATGTAGATTTTTTGCCTAGGTATGATGAGTACAATGATGACTATGAGAAGGATTTTCTAGAGAATCCAGCTGCATGTTCTCCATCAAGAAGTGTTCAGTTTCAGTAGTCTCATGGGGTCACTCAACCTACATATTATAGTTATGACAACAATGAAGAGTATGGAGAAACTAGTGAGTCGGCTCAGGGCAATTCCTTGTCATTATTTTTTCCTTCATTTAAGTTCTTGCAGAAAAATTTTAAGATTATATCATTGAAATCAAGGACTATGATCCGATGCAAAATTATTATAATTTACCAGAGCAAGCTCATAATAGCATAAATTGGTAGCAACTTTCTCATGTATTCGATGACCCTGTTGCTTGTTATATGAAAGGTTATTTCAATTCAAAATCTCATATATTGAGTAACCATGAGTTTGAAGATGAAAAGGATGATAAGTCCGTATCAAAATCAGTCTTGTCTTTTTTGCTAGCAAGGGTTTCATTGCAGTCAACAATGTTTTATGATTCAGCATATTTTTATTTGCAACAGACTTATGCATATTTACATAGATTTACATAGAAGCAGGAAAGAAGTTGAAGGGTTGATACAGGATGGTTGTATTTTACATGTTTTTGAGGATCCTTTTGTAGTTTTGTTGCAGGCAATAAATAGTCCCAAAAAAATTATTTTCTTAAATTTGAATCAGTTTGTAAATTTTTAAATGAGTTTCCAGCAAGCAAGTCTTTTATATTTCCCCTAAAGAAGCACATACAAAGAAATCAAAGAGTAGACCAAATGCTTACATGGTTGCATTGGATTTTTTATTTCACCTAATCAAGAAGCTCATGGAGAAGCTTAGGGATATAGGTGTGATCAATAAGCTTGTTGGGAAGGCATTCTTTCAGTTCTTAATCTTGGTATGCAGTTCATCTTGGGTTTTCAGTAGTGTGCAGTTTGATTTCAATTTGGATTTTAGTTTTCTCAGTTTTTCAATATAGGATGATTTCAGTGGAGAGCAAGTCAGCCACAGGTTGCATGTATTGTTTGGAAGTAGCCCAATGGATTAGGCATAGGGTTTGTGGGTTCTTTGGCACATCACATGGAGGATAACATCCCCATTGGAAACAATGTTAGCACATGTAAATTTTCACATGAAAATTTGTGATTTGGGAAAACTTGATTTTCTAGTTGAAGCAGCAGATAATTAAACCACTAGAGTTTGATTGAATCATTTTTTCTATTTTGACCTTTCTTGGAAAGTTGCATGCATCAAAACCTTAATTTGTTTAAATGCCTTAGAGATTTGAAGATTTCATGCATGTACGTAGTGATTTTGATCAAAGGATGGACTATTACATGTGATGATATCATATTTCTACCCATACACATGCTGGAGTGTTTTTTTCTTAAGAGATGAACTATAAATGCAAAATTTGCAATTGTGCAGCAACCTTGCTACGCAATTGTGACAGTCTAGTTTTTTAGCAGTAAGAAGGGGTTTTTGTTGTCATTTTCAACTCAAAGCCTAATCAGAGGAATAGTAAGAAGATGAAAATTGAGAATGCAACAACCTAAACAGATTATCAGTCTGAATTAATATAAGTTCATTTGTTGTAGCTTGGCATATTGGGGTTTTGAGAGTTTTGGGAAGCAAATGACATTTTGGAAAAGGTACAAAGAGTTCTACGGAACCTTATCATTGTCATAATATCAAAGTCACCATCATCCAATATCATCTATCAGTAAAAATCAAAAATGTGGAAAAAGTGTGAAAAGAGCCTTTTCTACACAAAGTATGTTGTGTTTTTGTTGTAAGTTCTTGTTGCTCAACGACCTTGCTACGCAATTGTGACAAAGCATGTTGTGTTTCTGACGTTTTTAGCAGTCGAATTCAAATTAATTTTATGACCAAATGGAAACGAATTTTTGAAAAATGAAAGTGGTCTTTGTCAAGGACAGACAAAATAACAAAAACCTCTCTCTGTATTTACATAGATATCACATTTTGGGATATATGATGTCATCTTTGAGGCCTATTTTCTAGAATTTTGCCAAGCTAGATTTGCTGACAAAGTTCTAGAATTTTTTGAAATTCGACTTGGTGGACTTCCAACTCAACAAGGTTGACCCCAAATTGATTTGGATAGTGAAGCTTGAATATTTTTCTACCAAATCCCATTATTTTCTCTTCATTTAGCACAATTTTAGTTGGTCAAAAAACAAATCCTATAAAGTAGGATATGTACAGATTTTGCCAAATATTCTTTCCTAAGCTATTGTAACCTCTTCATATATTTAGCTAAGGAAGGATTTCGACCTCCTTAATCTTTGATATGACATTTTTCTATATATTATCATAAAGAGAATGTAAAAGGGGTTGGAATTTCAGCGATAGAAGCTTATTGTACTGTGTATCATTTATGAATATCTTATGAGTTAATACAAAAGCATAGTGCTTTCATGAAGCAAAGATTCATTATGGTGATGTTTTAAATATGTTTTTCCTTATGTTTAAT
Source organism: Picea engelmannii (assembly GCA_009831015.1). Taxonomy (NCBI): domain Eukaryota; kingdom Viridiplantae; phylum Streptophyta; class Pinopsida; order Pinales; family Pinaceae; genus Picea; species Picea engelmannii. The sequence continues at coordinate 154,934 of ML793477.1, read as the reverse complement.
TCTCATTCCATGTTATTTCATCTCTTCTAGTATTTAAATTAAATTATATGTTTGGAATTCATCTTTACTTGATGCTCCATTCATACAGTAAATACTTGTTTATGTGTTAAGGATTACATGTTTCAGAATTCATCTTGATTTGGTGTTATGTTCATGGTGATATTACTTCTTTGGTAATTATTCTAAAGTTGAATTAAGAACTCATCTCGGGCTAGATGCTCTTAATGTAATGGTTTTTATTTTCTCTTTTTTGTTTCCATCTCAATACTATTTATTTGTTGAAGAACATCACCTACTTTTCCTTTGTTTTCAGAGAATACATTACCAGCTATTGACTCAATATATTTAAGCTCAGACCTTGACTCCATTTCCCAATGGTTTCTTTCTCCATCTTTTCCAACCAACCTTTTAAAAACCCAACCTTACCTTTTACAAATCTAGCCATTGAGCTTCATTCCAAGCTGTTACACAGTGACACTGAGTAGTAGAATTGCAGAGAGAGCCCTATCTGACGGAAAGGGCCATCTTTCAGTCAAAAGTTTAGTCGGAAATGGGTACCTCTAGGATTGTCTATTACAGCATAGGAAAATCATAGAGTGATAACAAATATAATATATATTATTGATTGTTACCTATGTTAAAATTTATCGCTCAACAAAAGAATAAAAGTGAAAGGATAACTAATAGTAAGTCAAGGAAAAATTGAATGATATAGTACCTGTTAGGGACTAATAACACCAATGATTACAACCTAATTACTTAAGTCAAGGAAAAATCGAATGTTATAGTACCTACTAGGGATTAATAACACCAACGGTTACAACCCCTCAAATTTTAATAACACCATTGGTTACAACCCTTCGACTTTAAAGAAATTTTTAAAGGGCATCAAACCATTCTAGAACATTGAAATGATAAGTTTTTTTTTTGGAAATTTATGATGCAAGAGCACCCACTCATTCATTGTAGATCTAGAGGAACCTGGGGTGACGTGGGTTGTTGGAACCTTCGCAAGTGCTCATTGTTAGATTGGGTATGTCGATCCAACAACCATACTTATTGTGTGTATTTGGGTAGTAGGGTGAGTTCACTCACTGAATTCACCCGCAATCCATGCTCGCCATCAATTTGAACCCTGTGATCAGACGACTCATGTTAATTGTGAGTGGATGTTGGCCTGAGGTGACGTCACCTCAGTTTTGGCCCACAACTCCTTTGATCTGTTGATTTATTCCACCCTCGTCCAATTTCCCGTACCCCCCTTGGGTTGTTTTGCATGCTTTTTGGGATGGGATTGTCCAAGGTCAACCATCTTTTGTCTGGTTCCCAAAATTTATTAACTTGAGTATTTTTATTTTCCATAGTTTAAACATTTTACATTTTGGCCCTTTGTTTACTTTTGTCTGTAATTCATCTAGAACTTGTTGGATCTACATATTTTAGTGGCTAAGACTTTATAAATGGAGTTCTCCGAGATTTTTCAGCATGTTGAATCCATTTATGCATTCATAAATGCAATTTAAACAACGTGAAATTGTAATTTTGTCTAGATTTGTGTCGTCGAATTCCGACGAAAAGGGCCAAAACATAGAACAGTTAGACGACGTCTTTTTATTTTATTTTTAATAACATGAGATACGGTAGATCCCCCTAAAGTCACTAAGGAGACACAAGGTTAGAAAAGTTTCATATTTGGGTGGGGCCCTATAATGGAAAAACTTAAACCTTTCGAAACTGGTCCTCTATCGTTCGACTAGACCTATGGGATTTAATTAGCTCAAGAATTGGAATTAATTAAAAAATTAAAGGGGGTAATTGTTTAGGTGAACTATCTATGTGCGGTATCATTTCGAAGAGGTACCCTGATTTTATTAAGCAACCATGAATGTATGAAGCAAGCGGGGTATTATTAGGGGCGATCTTGTTTTATTGAAGAGAGAATAATAGAACAAGGTATCCTTAGTTTTTCATGATAGCTAGGTTACCATAAGTTTTGGAGAAGCAAGAAGAGTAAGAGAGAGAGCATAGACTCAAAGGGAAAAGAACAAGGAGTGTCAGCCGGTTCCAAAGAAGGAGAAGATCGAGAGGAAGAATATATAAGAGATAAAATTATGCAAAGGTCATGAACCTTGAAAGAAAAGAAAGTAAATCGAAGGAAATTGTAAAGTTTTGTAAATTAAAAGGCCTAGTTGAGACATAGACCAAAGATTAAGACTTAAAATTATGAAAGTGATTGGAATCCAAGAGGATTCATTATAATTGTAATATTTTCCAAATTAATCAAATAAGTTGTGATCCAAGTGGATATCGGTGGCCACCCACCTTTTCCAACTGGCTCAAAACAGTGTTCTGGCAATTTTGGTCATTTACTATTTTTAGTAGTTTTCACTTCCGGAGCCATTTTGAGGCCCTAAACGATGTTTTTTGGGAAAACATGTTTTCATTATGGAAGTTCCTTCATTATTGCACCTAAAATGAATCTCCTCGACGATACTTTTCCAATGGGCTATCTTGCACCGGAGATCGTATGCAAAACTTACAACCCCGGGAAGTTGATGTACTAACTTACCCAAACGGGGCCCACATGACTTTTGGCACTTCATTTCCTAGGGTTAGGTTTTTGGATGTATAGGGTTTTTTCCATTCCTGTTTATTGTAAAAGGGTCTTCAAAGACTCATTGTAATCATCTTCTGGCGAATGCGATTAGTCATCACATCTCTTCTCAGAGATAAGCTGCCACCATTCTAGCGAGTCTTTCACTCTGTAATTTTACAGTCTCTGTACATTTATTTCATTAATAGAAATCGTGTATTATTGTATATCTGTGTTTATGGTTGCATCTTTGATACATTTATGTTATATTATTGAATATTTGTGATATCTCTGTGCATTTCTTTATTATATATCCACTCTCATTTCGTGCCGAAAATAATCCGGATCAGTGGTATCAGAGTAGGCTTCTCTTGATCGTTTTTTAGTGCATGTCCCCGATGAGGTCCGAGTATAGAAATTAGGGTCTCAATCTTGTCTCTCTTGAAGACAATCTCTCTCGCATGCCCAAGAAACACTCCATGGCAGAATAAAATAAAAATGATGGAGCAGACGATCCTATAAGTCTGTTGCTTGAGAAAGCTCTCATGCGACAGAGGGACGAAATGATGGAGAATTTTTCCCACATCCTTCAACACCTCCTGATAGCATAAGGCGCATCTTCATCAAGCGGACATTTTGGAGGAACCTCTCCTTTTAAGGTACAGGTCAATTTTGATATTCCTATATTTGAAGGTCAGATAGATGTGGATGCCCTAGATAAATGGTTAGATCTGTTAGAAGGTTATTTCTTTGTTCATAATTTTTTCGACAGAGAAAAGATCATCTTCATGTTCCTTAAGGCTCTCCCCCATGTCAAACATTGATGGGAAACATATTGGGATCAGATTTCAATAGAGGAGTCTGGAATATATGGGGTTGAACCCACTTGGGATTTTTTTGTGGATGTGGTAAAGGAATAGTATTACCCTGTTGGAAACTATGAGGACCAGTACATGAGATGGACCACACTGCAAAAAGAGAGGGGCCAAGCAGTTTCAAAGTTCACCAATACCTTCCATACCTTGCGCACCAAGCTGGGTATCAAAGACTTCGAACGACATTTGGTTCTAAAATACCATGGGGCTCTACACAGATACATCCAAACTGAAATGGATTTTCTGGACATCTCATCACTCAGTGCTACCTATTGATATGTTGTTAAAATCGAGCAGAAATTTAAGCACCAGAACAAACGAGAGTTCGGGTCTCCAAATTCGCAACAACCAAAGTATGACAAAGATAGCCCTAACAAACAGCAGTCCAAGCCACATGAAAAGAAGGATCATGGGAAGACAAAGAAGGACACCGGAAAATGGTGTGATTTCCACAAAAGCCCCTGGCACAACACCGATGAATGTCTCTCAAAACAGTCATTGGTGGCTGAGATCAAAGACAAGGATCTGAACCCCGATTCATAATTTGATTATGAAAATACTGGTAAAGGACAAATCATTGATGCAGACCCCATTGCTATTGTCGTGACCGTAGCAATTCAACCAGAAGAACCAACAGATCCTGAAGAGGGGGAGTGCTTTTTTCATTCACAGATGTGGGTGAAGGGGACCCCGCTACATTTTATTGTTGATAGAGGAATCCAGAAGAACCTTATCTCAGCAGAGGTCATCAAACAGTTTGGATTTTCGACAACACCACACCTGCAACCATACAATATCGGGTGGCTTCGCCAAGGATGAGATCTTTGTGTCAGCCAACAGTGTCAATTTTCATACGGCATCCAACCCTTCAAGGATGAGGTATTATGTAATGTTTCCCCACTGGATGTTTGTGATGTTCTCTTGGGCCAACCATATATGTGGAGATGCCATGTTGTTTATGTGTATCAACCCCGTAGTGTCATTATTACTTTGGGGGGTCATCTCTACAGAATACCAGAGGTAGTTCCAACTATTGTTCCACCTAAAAAGTGTCGCAAGGTAGTATCTCATACTGCAAAATTCAGCTTCTTCACAATCTATTCAAAAGGGGAACAAAAGGACACTGCAACCACTACAGCCTCGCCCCAGACACCTTCTATCCAACAGAAGAAGGTTGAAAAGGTTGCAGCAAAGCACAAATATTCCTTATGCACATTTTCCTCTCATGTAGCTTGACTTGTTGAACACCTCATCCTCAACAGTTTCATGACATACTTCCACAAACTGAGCAGTGTGACGTCTCCAGCAAGGCAAGCAGCTCACTAAGATTCAGATTCAACAAACACTTTTTCCTCTCCCCTGGAAACTCAACGCAATGGAGACCACTGCTTCCTAAGGAGGGAGGATTGATCCGGGAGGATTAATACAGGTGGATATCAGTGGCCACCCACCTTTTCCAACTGGATCAAAACAATATTCTAGCAATTTTGGTAATTTACTATTTTTAGCAGTTTTCACTTTCGGAGCCGTTTTGAGGGCCTAAACGATGTTTTTTGGGAAAACATGTTTGAAATATGGAAGTTCCTTCACTATTGCACCTAAAATGAATCTCCTCTATGATACCTTTCCAATGGGCTATCTTTCACCTAAAACGGAGATCGTATGCAAAAGTTACGACTTCAGGAAGTTGATGTACTAACTTACCCAAACGGGGCCCACATGACTTTTGGCGCTTCATCTCCTAGGGTTAGGTTTTTGGATGTCTAGGGTTTTTGGAAATCCTATTTATTATAAAAAGGCCTTCAAAGCCTCATTGTAATCATCTTCTGGCGAATGCGAGTAGCTGTCACATCTCTTCTCAAAGATAAGTTGCCACCATTCTAGCAAGTCTTTTACTCTATATTTTTACAGTCTCTGTACATTTATTTCATTAATAGAAATTGTGTATTACTGTATATCTGTGTTTATGGTTGCATCTATGATACATTTATGTTATATTATTGAATATTTGCGATATCTTTGTGCATTTCTTTATTATATCTCCTCTCTCATTTTGTGTCGAAAATAATCCGGATCAAGTTGAGATAGGGGCCTATTAATAAACCATTGTGATGAATGTGTGTGTGTGTGTGTGTGTGTGTGTGTGTGTATTGAAGCTTGAGTGTGAATTTGTTGTGAACTTTGAGTGAAAGGGCATGTTGATCCTTGAATTTGAAGCAAGGGTTATATCATCCTTGTCATCCAAAGTGTTGAAACTATGTATGTGAGTTTGTTGAAAGTGAAGGCTTTCTGCAACGGGTTGAGGTCCTATTTTGTATCATTTTTGGTATTAAAGTAGGAGTATCCTACATACAAGAACAACTATTGGAGAGAAAAATTATACCAACATAGTGAAGAGGTGGCGAAATTGGTCTGAGGATCATAGTAGGTTTTCATCCTATAGAAGGTTAAAACAACCCTAGATAAGGTTAGCTAGAGGATATTTAGTGATTGTCAGTAGCTCCATCAGTGAAGTTGGGTATAGTTGTATAGTGGAGAAGGAGAAAACCCATCTGGGGTCTTGAAAAGTTGGAAGGCATATTTAACTCTACAAGTGTTAATATAACTCCATAGTGGATTGTGTGTAGAATTGTCATTGAGAAGTTTAAGAAGACAATAGTTCTAGCAAGGGAGAGGCTAGTTAGAATTGTGGTATAGAGATTTAGGGAATAATGTTTGAGAAGGGAGGAAGAGAGCTCCAATTGAGTGTTGGGTAGAGTTTTGGAAAAAAAACAGTGTGAAGAGGATACATACAATCATTGTAGATATGAGATATAATAAGAGACTGAGTTTTGGAAGATTAAGAAAAAGGAGGTCCTATGAAGAAGAGGCCTCAAAACATGTATGCAAAGGATAGAAATTTTATGGTTAGGGTTGAAGCATTGGAGGTAGCAGGAGGGATTGAGAAACACTTGGGTCATGATAAGTTGATGACGACTTTGATGGAAAGGAGAAGACCCCTCATAGAGGATGAGGTCATGATAAATAGAAAATAGATTAAGTTGAGGATGGATATTGCAGAGTAGGCTATGAATCCCTGCCATAAGAAGAAATCAAATCAACATGATGAGTTGGAAGATAATATAGATGAATCTTATGAAGAAAATAGTGAGGGTGAGTATGAAGATGATAATGGAGATTTTGAAAATGATTACACTGAAGATGAGATTATGGTGTGTTATCTAGAAGAGGGAGAATCATTAGAGGATCTTTCTTGGATAACCCAATACCCATGTTGAAATTGATTGTGAATTTGGATGTGGAAGTGATAGTGAGTGCGAGGGGGATACTTCCAAGTTGGAAGCAGTAGAATTTGAAGAGAAAGTTGTAGATGAAGAATTGCAAGGAGGAACAACAAGTTCTTCATCTCATTATGATAATATTGATAAGTTTAGCACTAAGTTGGATGATGACAAACAAGTCTATAAATGTTTTCCAAACTTGAAATAAGATGAGGATAAATTTTATGAAGTTGAGGATAGAGGGATTTTGAGGAGCATGCCCATGAGGCCAAGGGATTTATTTGAAAAAAAATTGATTATGAATGTGCAAGTAAAATGAACAATGAAGGAATCCTTGTTGATGTTGTGAAAGATGGAAAAGATCATAGTGGTGCAACAACAAAATATGATGAATATTTTGAGGAAGAGAGCAACTAAATATGTTTTAGAAGTAGAAGATAATATTCAGTTTGAAGAGGAATTGGGAAGGGAATTTAGAGGAGAAAATAGTGTCTTGAACACTATAATAGAAGGATAAAGAGATAGTTTATTAATGTCACAAGTGGGGAAGAGGATTGCAATGAGTTTTTTGTAGAGAATGAATGAATCTAGAGAGTGGATGAGCATTTAGAGCAATTGGATTTGGAGTAGCATAAGATGAAGAAGAGATATAAGAAGAAGGGTTGATGGAAATCGGTGGAGAGGTGAAGTTAATTGAGAAGATGATGAAGGGAGAACTAGTAGTTGAAGGCCCTCCAACCAGGGAAAGTGTTGTAGCTGATGATGGTGAGGAAACTATAGTAGCATTGAAGTTTGTAGAAAGAGATAAAGAAATTGTCTTCGGAAAGCCATAGAGGTTAAAAGCATAAAATGTTGACATTTCAAGTGTTGATTGTGTAGATGATGCAAAGCATGAACTTGAAGATTATGAGCATGAGGAAAAGGCTCATTGCGAGGATGGGCATGAGAATGTGAATATGAAGAATATATTTCCATTGTAGAAACATGAGAATATATAAAGAAGGTAACCATATATGTTTCTAAAGAAGCTATTAAAGAATAGATGATGGAGGATTGTCAAAAAAACATTGTTTTTGTTAATGTTTTTTTTGTATATGAGTGTGAAAGTGTTTAAGGTAGTCAAGAACCTATGAGACATGGAGATGAAGGTGAAGGGAACCATGCAAAAGTGTCGAAGATGCATAGTAGCATAAGAAAAAGAGAAAGTGAAGGTAACGAGGAAGATAATTATGATCAAAAAATTGAAGAAGAGAAAGAAAACAAAATCTTAGGATTTGCAAAAGTAGATAAAAAAAGTTGTAAATATAATAATGTTATTAAAGAAATGTATTTTGATGAAGATCTTGTGAAAGGAAGTCATGTGGAGCATGTTGATGATGTGGATGCTAATAAGATAAATACCATAGTAGAGATAGAAGGAATAAGGAAACCTTGATGGTTGCAAATGTAGCAATACAAGATGCAAATGATGATAAAATTGAGAAAATAAAAGGATAAGGTGTTATTTCATTTGATCATGTCATTGTTGGTGGTTGTGCATTCAATGAGAGAAACAACATTACACTCATAGGTAAGAATGAACACTCTTAAGAAGTGTCAGTACAATTGAGTAGCAGAAGAAATTATGATCATGATGGTGAGGGTGATGAAAATGTGATGAAGAAAAAGCCTACCATAAAAGATGAGCAAGGGAAAATTAAGGAAGAATATAGTGCAAAAGATAAGGTGCCATGGAGCACTAATGAAGAAAAATATGAACAACAGTTAAAGGGTTTACAAAAATCCATTGACTGTAATGGTACCAACCATGATGAAGAATTTGTTATTGAGTTAAATGTTAGTAGAGAACAAGGAAATTCCTATTTGAGTTTGAATATGGAGGGAAAGAGAAATATGGCATCAATAGTTATACAAATCAATAGTCGTTTACTAGAGAAAATGAAGAAAATAAGGGGCATAGTGAAAATGAAGAACCCAATGTACACTTGGTATAAAGTATGGGGCCACCTTGTTTTGTTGAAGAGAGAGTGTGCATGAAGAGGGAAGAACAAAATGATGGATGATTAGTTTTTTATGATATCCAGGATACGAGAAGTTTTGTAGAAGAAAGAAGAGTAAGAGACAATAAATACTTAGAGAGAGAAGAAGAAGGCATGCAACACCAAAGAAGGAGAATACAAATGAAGAATATAGGACATTTGAAATTACTCATAGGCCACAAATCCCAAAGGAAAATAAGGTAAATTGAAGAAAATTGTAAATATTTTTAAATGAAAAGGAGTTGTTGATAATTACACAAGAAAGTAGATAGGAGTTAGAATTATTATTGGAATCTTGTTCCACATTGGTGTGCATCCTTCTTAACGCTAGGGAGTTTAGACCTAGGGTTCTTCCAGAGTTGACCAACAAAAACACAAGGGCATCGATATATCGATCCTCAGCCAAGGTTGAGAAAGGTCTCACCCGAGATGCAAAGAGGATCACAAAGAACATAAGTTCATGTGACAGAGATGAAGACTAAAAACACAAAGATTCATCTGGGTTAGCATTCATGAAACTCATATATGACAACTTACTATGAATAAGAAGTAAAACAATACACACACATATCCAAATCACACATGATAGACGTACAATAGATCAGAACTGCAACAGATTTATTATTCCTTTCATTCCATAATACATGGTATACATTAAACAGACTATATTAGCTAGCAATAGAGCTTCATATCTTCTTTTATATAGCTTCCAAGAATTACAACACATTACACAGTACGCAAATTTCTCTTAAGATCTCATACATAGGACAGACTTAGATTTATACTCAAAAACATTACAACATTACATCGACTCAGAGTGAGATTGATCCCAATGACTTAATGGATCTCATCTAACCATCTAAATCAATCTATGGTGTCACTTATTCCTTTTATATCTTTCTCTGCTCAAGATATCTGTCTCTTTTTTCTATTCTCCACTTGTTCTACTAAAAAATATACCTCGCACACTTCTAGCACCTTCATGCAGCCCATGTAAGATTTTGGAATCAGGGCAATCTTAACTACTTTGCTAGCTCATCTTTTTCAACTCCACAATCCCCTATTATGATGGAAGTAATCATTCAAGAGTATTTTCTAATGATTCCTTTCTTTATTTCGGTGTGCATCTTCTCGATTTTTAGTGCACATCAAATCAGGGACCGACATGCAATTGGTAGACTTCCATCTGAGTGCACAATATTAAAACTTGGTCTAGCGTGCATTTCTTGTCATTATTCATGCATTAACTTAGGGAAGTGAAAAACTTTGGAATGGGTGTGCACAACTTTGTTTGTGCATGCGCGCATGAAATGAAACCAAAACTTCAGATGCCAACAGGCCCCCACCACTATTACTTGGCTCATCCCCAAGCTAGCATCTTCATGGAATTACCACCTCAACGGACGACACAGTGCTTTTGACTTCCTCCACAAACTTCTTATATTGGTTTTCGGGTGCATTAAAGTGGCCCTGGAGATCTTATGTAATATGAATAGTTGCCTTAGCTTCCATGGTTGTGACCTAATAGGTTTTTAGGTCTGTTTTGGTGAGTTTCTCAATGAGAGGGTCGGAAGTAACTTGCACATCAAAGAGATGAGTAAACTAAACCAAGGTCTGATCAGCCATAGAAGTGATCAACTTTTACATATTTTGTTTCTCATCCCGAGCTATAGTGATCTCCTTCATTTTTGTTGCAAAGATGAGAATCATAGTGGAACTCTCCCTGGGAGTCAAGGAACCCACATCATGTTTCTATTGCGCTAACTCATCCTCTATTGTGCAACATCATCCTCTACTGTGTGAGTCCTATTATAGAGAGTAGTGATCTCCAGAGGGATCTATAAATGATCCCACAAGTTAAATATTTGAGAGACCAGTGTAGTGAACCCTTGGGCATGGTTTCGACCCTCCTGGATGGCTACTATGGCCTGAGCAATATTCCTCTATAGTGTGGTCTCCTCCAGTGTTACATGCTGCATCCATGCCCAAAGTTCAATATTTTGGAATTGGAGAACCTGAATATCCTCGATGACCACTTTCATTTTCTCCAGGGATGGAAGTTTCGCCTGCACCTGTTCATGTTGGTAAACCTGGGAATAGGATTTGTTAAAATCAATGACCATTTTTGTGTGGTAATCGAGGATGACCACATATTGACCTTGAGTTTCTACATGCGCAACCACTTCAACAATGTGTAATTCTTGTAAATTTTCCCAAGCCTCTTCAACTTCTTGACATGTGCAGCATTCCTATTGTAATCGGGATCACATGGCGGCATGACTAGAATGTTCCTATTCATATTGGAGGTGTAGTTGGGCCTACTCACAATTGATGGATTCTTGGAATTCCCCTAGCTCGTGGACCATGGTAGTGATAAAGATATGGATTTTAGTTGTAGGGACCTATGACAAATCTAGTTCAGTTCTATCCGAGACTGAGGGGATTATCACAAGTGGATCAACACTGAGTACTCGATGAGGAATAGATCCCATAACCTTGATGGATGGAATAGATGAATCTGGGGATTCTGGTAGGGAAGGAAGAGAAAATTGTTGGCCCAGAATTTGCATCTTTCTCATCATTTCATTTTGGGATGCTTGTTGTCTAGCCAACTACATGCAAATATCCTTCATTAGTTTTGTGACTTGTCCGATTTGAGTGGGAGAACCCTCCTCAATATTTTTATGGGATGTTGTAAGTCGATGTTTACTAGACCCGGAGCAGGGTTTGGAATGGGATGCAGGAAATGTAGCTTCTTCTACAACAAGGGTTGGTCATGGTGGAGGTGAGCAATCTCGTTCGGACCCAAAGTCAATGTCCATATGATCTATGACTTGAGTCTTGGATGCCCTCTTTCACTTTTGGGCTATTGCAGTGGTCGGGTCGAACCCACTATCATTATGAAAGTGTATAGCGAAATTGGGAGACTCTGTACTCTTAGGCTCTTTTTCTTTTTCATATCCCACGGTCGTGACCTTATGTTGTTCATGGGAGTTATTTATCTTGATTTCAAATTCATATTGTACCTATGAAAAAGGAGGTTGGTATTTGGTTGGTCATTTTTCAATTCCCACTATAATATCCCTTTCTGTAATACAAAATAGAAGCACAAATTTCGTTCTTCTTGTAGTTGTGTGGGGAAAGATCACCACGTTATGGAAATTACATGTAAATCAAAGGTGATGCTCATACATGTTGAAGATGTGGAACGGTATGTGGACTCGCTCAACAGAAGCATTGATAAACTATGTGTACCATATCTTGAACACTTTATAAATGGTAGTCTGGGCCTCGACATCCATGGAATGTTGGAGCAGTAAGAACCGTGGAGCGAGAAATGAGTAAGAAGTATCCATGTCGATTTCAAAGCCAGGGGGTGGCTTCCGTAGTGTCATGCCCAGTAATAAAAGGACCCAATTGTAATGAAATTCCTTCAACTCATCCTGAGCATTCAAGCATTCAATGATGAACTCTTTGAATAAGTAAGGGGCCCAAGCCATTTGATGCTCATCAACATAGCGCTTGGCCGTGAAAATGACCCTGATAGGGTGTTCTTACTTTCGGAATTTGTGAATAAGCTTGCATCCAAGTAGTTGGGTTGTGAACCTGACCGCTCAATTATTGATTTTGGGGATGAAAATGTCGTGTTTCCCCCTATGTGTGTCGTATTTAGAGTAAATTTATTCTACCAGGGTATCCTTTTGCATGAGACTATTCATCAGATTTTCTATGGAAGTGGGTAGGTCGAAGACCCTGTGTATAATGGTCAAGTCAATAAGATATGGCTAGTCCAACCAAAGGTATCCCCCATGAAATCTAGTGAGGTGGAAACAAACACACGAATGAACCTCTTGGACCCGACTGAAATGTGGACATTTTAGGAGGGAGAAGATGCCAGATTTCTTTAAGGGCCTTTCCCACTCTTGTGTCACCATTTTGGAAGCACCATCTTTGCGGTGAATAAATTCTATGTGTTTTTTGACCTGAAGCTCAGGGAACTAATGGGGGTCTCGTACATTATAATTGTCACATTTTAATAGAGGCACCTTTAAGGATGGAAAGCCTTCGAATGGGACATCACAGGGTAGCACTAGGTTGGGAAGTGACTTTTCATTCGTGGCCTTAACCTTTGGTCGAGCCTTAGGTTTGCTTGACAATGCCATAGTAGAAATGGTGAAAAGGAGATAGAATACTTATAGGAAGAATATTATATTTGGATCGGTGAAGGTGTTTTTGTTAAGGTGGGGAAGGAGCGTATTCAGCATGGAGAGAAGATCTAATGAAGTGGAAAGTTGGAGTGCTTTGTAATAGATTGAAGTCATAAAGACACTTGGCTAGTCTTGCATGTGAAGTTATGGTCATGTCGCTATGTTGAATTGGTTGGTGCCATGTCCCATTTGGGTCATTAGATTCATCGTGTTAGAGGTTGATCAGTCATTATCACATTAATAATGAGCTTTGTGCCAATTCCTGCAAGTAACTTTAGTTTTTACTCCGAATCAGGAAAATCATCCTCCTAACAATGGTATTAATGAGCCTTCATTTCCAAAATTAGATGAAGATGATGTGTGAGAGATGCTTGTTACCTCAACCATTATGATCACAAATATGTTTCCACTGCTAGATATTCAAAATTAATTATTACTTAGATGACATGACACATGCATGAATTTAATCATCGGGGGTGTCGTGCATGTCCCTATGCACCTCAGTTGGATTTGACTGGTGGCTTATATGGATGCAACAACCCCAAGTGGGTCGCAGTGTATCCTCATGTGGGTGCAATCGGCCAGTGTCCTGTGAGAGGTATGGGAGTAGGCTTGGCTAGTTCTGGTAGGATCCATTGACTAACCATTTATTTTGCAGTGATGTATAAGTCGTTTGTGTGCTCAATGGGGTCAGGGAAAATATGTGGAGGAAACAATTCCTCATGGGGTTTTGAGTTTCTCCTGCCCTTCCCAGTGTAGAATCAAGGAACCGGGGATATAGGGTGTTTCTTGGGAAGCATATGACAGACATTCATATATTGATTGTGTGTGTTGTGTCGTTGCTTAGCTATCCAACACCTTTCACGAGGGAAAGTGTATCAACGCATGTATACATCTGGTCGAAATATTTCTTGTGTGGATCCTTCGATAGCTATCTATTCACGATAAGGTTCACAATGTGCATCTCACCATCGTGCGATAATTCCTATGATTATTGTATCAAGTGAACGAGTCATTTTATGCTTTGGAATGTGTTGTATTCATGCAATAAATGTATCCACCAACTATGATCCATCATACCAATATGATACAAATTCTTCCTCATGCTCCTATACAGAGATATGCACACACCTCCTTGTTGACACTTCATATAAATTGTTTTCCCACCTATCCATGGCATCCTCAAAATTTGTGTCATAAGACTTGACACTCCTCCAACTTAATTCTCCATCTATGTTGGGGTTGATGTAGTCCTCCCTATGCCCTGTGATCTTATAGATATTTTCAATTACTGAGCTTTGCACATCCTCATCCACTAGGTCATTGTATATATCTCCTTCGTATGGATCTAGTGGCGCGACCACACATGGGGTATCTGTCCCAAATGATATCTACCTTTTTTTTTTTAATTTAGCACTGCATTATTCTCAAAGGCCCATTCATTACCAAGTAATGTCAGATATGGATCAAATTCATCCATAATTTCTATTACCTCAAATTCATCCTTTTTTTTAGTCCTTCTATATTCACTTCCACTTGCTCCAGTCAGCCTATTGGGTATATTTTGTATTAATTGACCAACCGTAGCTGGATGGGTGACCAGACCAATTTTGGTTTACCGATAACCTCCCAAGATTTCTTTGGAAAAATATTCATGTCAAAACCCATATCCAACATAACATCATCCATGTCATAGACACCAAGCTCTATTGTCATCTCAAACTCTCGACTAGTGTGCTTCTACTTACTGACCTTACATACATATATTTCTGGTAGCAGAGTGGATATGGTTGCTTTCATTCCTTATTCCCTTATGAAAGTAGATAAGATCTATGTACTCAACTTACTTGCATCCTCTCGGTCATTTAGCAATCACAAACAACAATGTAATAAAGAACTTACTTGGTCTTCAGATTCTTCCTTGTGACCGAATTCATGTAAGGCTTCTATGTGTTGCAATTCCTCCAGGTGTTGTTCTTCATGTGCTTTATCCTTAGTGTGTCACAAATTGTTCTATCTGTGAGCTTCCTCCAATGAGTATTGCATCGCGTGCTTTATTTATTCATGCATGTGAACTTCCTCCAAATATCGTTGTGTCACGCGCTGCAATTCTTCATGGGAATGTGCCTCTTATAGCGCCTCTATGTCATGCATTGTACCTCTTCATGGATATTTGCTTCCTCCAGTGACCTTTGTGTCTCCCTCTGCACTTATTATTAGATTCGAGCCTCCTCAAGTGACCTTTGAGTTGTGTGTTTCATCTCCTTGCATGTTATTTCTTCTTCTAGTACTCCTTATATTCCCATTCGACTTCTCAACTGAACCTTCACCATGCTCAAAGTCTTCTCCCATATTCGTTCCTCCTTGGGTTACTACCCGAACATCAGCTGCCTTAGTCTTCTTCTTGTTTTTTCATGGCTCTGCATGCACCATGTTGCAATTGGCCCTTTTGTCTTCCCACTTTTTCAACAAGTTGGTACAGTCTTCGATGACATGCTCGGGACTATAACAGTATGAACAAATCATGTGCATTTTGGTACAAAACCTTGATACATGACCAATTTCTCTGCAATTAAAACATGTGGGAGGTCTACATCCCCCTCTGCCATATCCTTGACCGCGACTGAGCCCATATCCACCGCAAGGAATTCGTTGGTATCTACCTCTTTCAACACCGCTGCACTCACCACCCTTCTACTCTTCTTGTATCTGGAATGCATCATGGGTATAATATTGCATTAGTTGGAGTGAGCGGAAGTTGTTGACCCAATTCCCCACAGATTTACAAAACAGAGTATGGTTCATTGTTTGGTACTTATGCAAAGTTGGGTAGAAGAGTATCACATGGCCCCATTGTCTACATATCTTACACCATGCTGACTATCCACATGGAAATGGACTTGGTGCACCCGTCACCACATAATTTTGTAGTACGGGGCATTCATCTCTATGATACCCTTCTAAGAAACATGTGGTACACCATACATTCTCACACATGACCTTTGTCTTATCCATATCCTGCAATTGCATCATCAGGTTGGCCAGTTATGACTACACCTATGCCAAAACTACCAACATTTTTGTCCCTCCTAGTGTATATTCTAGGAACATTACAATTTATACCACCTCTGATTGAGTCGTCACCTTTTGTTGGGTGAGCAGAACTTGGATGTGGGGAAGTATTCCCGCAATAAACCACTCTCTGTGTTGCATGTCCTGGATTTGGAACATCAGCATATCCAATAGAATTTTAAACCGTTGATCATAATCCCACATGGTCTCACCTTCCTTTTGTTTGATCTCTTTTATCTCTGTGATACATTGAGACTCTAACTTAGGTTTATGGAATTCCCTAAGAAGATATTGCTTAATCTCCACTAGGGACCTCGTATGTCATGTCGACATAGTGGCCTTATACTGCATGTACCACGTCAAGGCTATATCCCTAAACATGGTCTCCATTAACGTGATCTTTCTTGCTTCTCATGTGATCCTCTTCACAGACTAGGTTCTTTTGCATGTAAAGCAATGTTGCTCTGCATCAACCTTACTTGTTCCATGGAACAAAAGTGTCCTTAGGGTACTACCCTAATTTTCCATCCTCAAGCTCGAGCTAGTTCCTCTTTTCTAACTGTTAGGGGTTTGATTTCTCAACACCAAAACTTCTCGGGGTGAAGTAGTATTGAATTCACATTCTTCCTCACTCGTCTCCTCTCTTCTATCTTCTTCTTCTCTCTCTTCTACTCCAATTTATTCATTATCTATTGTCCTTTATTCTTAATTAAAAATGTGCAAGGGGAGTGATACAAAGGGGGGGTAATTCCATCTTATTCTGAAATTATTCCTAAGGTGACCCAGATATTTTCCTACTTGTAACCACATAATACTATCTATTATCGCCAATTTTTCTCCCCCACCACTAGGGGAACCTCCACCTTCCTCTATTATCTATGCACTACTACTTTGCACGTTATCTTCCTCTCCTAATAGTGAACCATCACTTTGTGCTCCGTTGTTTCTCTTATCAGTGAACCACTACTCTGCGCCTCAACTTCCTCTAAGGTTGCGACACTCTGCAACAGCCAAGGGGTGCAGACTTCATCACCTAGGCTCTTACTACTACCACTACCGGTATCCCTACATGACACCCTATCTTGCCATGCCTCTTCGCGGGCCAATCCTAATATTTTCTCCACTCTTGCACAACTTTCTCTTTTGCACTACCACCTGATGTGGTTTATTTTCTCTTCATCATGGGCCCAGTCACTCATTGCGCACCCCTAGATAACTCTTTTTCACCTCTCTGCTTCACTTTTCTTCTTATCTCAACTCTTCTTGTGTATCTTTCAGCTCTTTTTCTCATATGCTCCTCTGGTTCCATACCATTCCTCACCTAATCTTAAAAACTTATGGATCCTCCTCCACAGATCCATTCTCTCACTTTCCCTCATCTTTGCAAAATCCCCCCCCCCCCACGCTTGGGGAGTTTACTCATTCATTTGATCAGGCTCCATGCGCATTATCCCTTTCTCTACGAACAACATTTTCATCCAAAGTGGAATCTCTTCTAGCATCCGCTTCCTCGGACCTTTCACGAAATTTCTTTCATCCTCATTGAAAGAATCAATGTATCCACAGCAAAATAAAAATGTAGCCCTATTTTTCTTGATCAAACTATAATTAAATAACATGAGTACACTTATTATCCAACACTTTCAATCTTTCAAGTGTGGCTTGATCCCAAACAATCAGTTCCAAAGGCCACACAGTAGAATTGGTAGCAGTTTTCCTTTTTATCCATTCATACAAAAAAAAAAGGAAATTCAGCAAAGAAAATCTCATGCATATCAGTGTAAATATAGTCATCTTTCCATTTCTTCACATCCACTCTCAGCCCCTAAGTTTCTCATAGGGAAAACTCGTCCTCTTTCGTAATTAATCAATCTTAAATTTCCTCTCGTGATGGATACCACCTCATCTCTTACCTTAATTATTCCCAAAAAGACTTTCAGGTCCTGACAACGAAACCATTTGTTGGTGTTTTGTTCCACACTTGTGTGCATCCTTCTTAATGTTGGGGATTTTAGACCTAGGGTTTGTCTAGACTTGCTGAACAAAAACACCAAAGCATCAACGTATCAATCCTCGGCCAAGGTTGAGGAAGGTCTCACCTGAGATGCGGAGATAATCACAAAGACCATAAGGTCTTGTGACAAGGATGAAGGCTAAACACACAAAGATCCATCTGGGATGGAATTCATGCAACTCATATTTGACAACTTACTAGGACTAATAAGTAAAACAATACACACACATATATCCAAATCACACTTGATAGATGCACAATAGATCAAAACTACAACAGATTTATTATTCCTTACATTCCATAATACACGACATACATTAAACAGACTGTATTATCTAGCAACAAAGCTTCATGTCTTCTTTTATATAAATTTCCATTATTACAACACATTGCATAGTGTGCATTCTATCAAGATCTCACACTTAGGAAAAAATCATATTTATATTCAGAAACATTACAATGTTATACTAGCTCAGAGTGAGCTCGATCCCAATGAATCAATGGATCTCATCTGACCATCTAAATCTATCTCTAGCATCACTACTTCCTTTTATATCTTTCTTTTCTTAGGAGCTCTATCTCTTTCTGCTTTGCTCCACTCGTTCTAATGAAAAAACTGCCTCACATGCTTCTAGCACCTACCTATATCCCACATATCCTTCTGGAATCGGGGTAATATTAACTACCTTTCCAACTCATCTTTTTTTATCTCCACGATCCCTTGTGTTGCTAGGAGTAACCATTCGAGAGGATTTCCCGATGATTCCTTTCTTGATTCTGGTGTGCATCTTCTTGATTTCCAGTGCACATCAAAATTGGGAATAGCTTGCATTTGGTAGATTTGTAGATCGGCATGCAATATCAAAAATCGGTTTGGCGCGCACTTCTTGTAAGTCTTTGTGCATTGACTTAGGCACGTGGAAAACTTTTGAGTGAGCACGCACAACTTTGTTTTTGCGCGCACACGCAAAATCAACCCAAAACTTTGGGTGCCAACAATTATGAAAGTGATTGAGAGCCTAAAGGGGCCATTGTAAGTATAATATTTTCTGATTTAATGAAAGAAGTTGATATAAGGGGCTTGTTAATAAAACATTATGCTAAATGTGTTAATGAAGGAATGAATGTTTATGTGTGTGTTGAAGATTGTGTGTGGATTTTCTATAAACTCTGAGGAGTGAAAGGGAATGTTGAGCCTTGAATTTAATGAAAGGGTTATAGGATCCTTACTAGATAGAGTATTGAATGTCTGCTTGTGATTTTGTTAAAAGTGAAGGTTTTTTCCATGGGGTTGAGGTCTCATTTGTATCACTTCATATAATTTCAAGATTCTAAATAGAAAATATATCACTTCAATGTTGTCCAAAAAAATTAGATTTGTCTAGGGCTACCTAAGGATCATCATTAAACTAAACATAATATAGAAAATGAAAATATAAATGAAGTTATTTAGAGTTGATTAAATATCATAATCTTGTAGCAAACAATGGGACTTATAAATTTGGCCAAATTTTCAAGGGTATCCTGAGTTTCGCATGATCCAAGTTCCATGCATCATAGAACCTTAGCCTTGGAGGGTTTTCCCCATTTTAAACTGACCCAGATGCTCAGAAAATTTATCAAAGATCTGGATTAACCAAAAATTTAAATTACGAAAGCTTTATCTATTTTTGGAATTTAAGACTTTTCAGAAATTTTCTAAGGGCATCAAAATTGTCCAAAACATTCAAATGATAAGTTTTTTTTTTGGAACTTTACATAATTGCAAGATTCCAAATAGAAAATCTATCACTTTAATGCTTCCCGGATAAATTTGCTTTTTCGAGGATGCCTAAGTTTCACCCATAAACTAAAGAAAATATAGCAAATGAAAAGATAAGTGAAGTTATGTATAGTTGACTAAATAGGCTAATCGTGTAGCAAACAAACTCCATTTCTAGGCAAAAAGTGGGACTAAATCCAACCAAAATTTTAGGCATAACCTGAATTTTTCATGATCCAAGTTCCATGCATCATAGAACCTTTCCCCTAGGTTTTTTCCCCATCTTAAACTAACATGAATGTTCAAAATATTGATCGAAGTTTTGGATTAACCAAAAAATTGACTTGTTGGGTCACTAGCTTTCAATAGGAGAGGGAATATTTCTACAAAATTAGCCTACTTCGAACTTGACTTGTAGAATAATTAGAAAATGGGTCAAGAAATACCTAAATTGACTTGTACACCATTCTAGTAAAGGAAATATAATGAACCACATGTTACACAAATTGCATACATACCATTAAAATGTAAATGTAAATTTAGTATACAAAATGTGTCAAGAAAAAAAAATTAAGTCTACAAGCATACCTTTAGTTCTTACAATATGGTGCCTACCTAATGAAAACAAAGAACCCTAAGTTTGGTAATTTCAAAATAAAAGATTCACACAGTTTGCATCATATTGCATGCATGTTATATACAATGAACTAGTCCTCCAAGTGAAATCCAACCCCACTTTGAATTTCTTTTGAAATATTCAAAGATGCATTCTGGGTGGAAAGCTTGGAAGATGATTTTGTCATATTTAGTGATGTTATAGGTGCCAATGAAAGAAATAAATGAGTATCGTATCAAAATAACAACCTGTACAAGCCCAAATTCAAATTGAATTTCCTTATTTTCATTATCATTTTTCACATAAATCTCCAAAAATAAATGTGATAATGAATAATTACTTGGTTAATTGAATTGACAACATTCTATATTGCTTTAACTACTAATATAATTGTTGTAGGAAGATAATATTAGCTTTCAAGATCATTAAAAGCCAAAACCAGTGAGTTTACTATACTAAATTGTTTAAAGTAAATATTTTTCATAGCATTTTGAGATATTTTCAATATCATTAAAAGCCAAAACCAACTATATTAGGTTGTTTAAAGTAAAGATTTTTCATAGCATTTTGAGATATTTGATTTATTTGATTTAGTGGAGAAATAAGAATTGAGATACTTTTAAAGCTTCTTTTATCTTCAAAGCTCTTTTGAGTTCTCTGTTGGGCACCACAAATTTATATGATGAGGGCTCTATATCCCGTTCTTGTTGATTTGGGATGACACACCTTTCCATGGCACCAAATCAAGGAATAAAGTGAAAACATCCCACCTTCCATATCATTAATGTTAACAATAATCTTATACCCGATACAAGGAGCAAATTAACATAAGAAATTAGTTTTTAATCATTACAAACATACGGTCTTTTGATATCATTGACCAAAGTACAATGAAAATGTATTTTAGAAGTGGAAAAGGATTGAGTTAACAAATTATGAGAGAGCGCATCAAGACATGGTATACCATATGTAAACGTGGCAGCAAATACATAAGGGGCTAAAGTTCTTAAATGTTGCAATTGTGGTTTCTAAAAATTTATAATTTATGGATGTTACATTAGAATTTTAAAATATATATATATTTTTATTTTTTATAATTTTTTTATCAATTTAACCATTTTTAAAATAAATTATATATATACTCAAATCTATATTTTAAAAAATAAATAAAATTATTTTATAATTATAAAACACATTTTATAATGTTAAAATTCTTATATCATGCATGAACGCAAAGTCTTTAATTTTGATGATATAATCATTTTCATAATTTAAAAAATATACAAAATTAATATTATAAATTTTGAAAAAAATCTTTGCACTAAAAGAATGGGTTCTTTACAATTATATAATTTTTTTAAGAAAAATTAATCATTAAAGTACTTAACACATGCACTAGCACAAACATATACATTATATTTTTCTTGGAAAATCTCTCCAATTTAACAAATTGTTGATTTTCATGTTTTCATTAGCTTGCGCCCACACTTCTTTTCTTTCTCTCCAACACCACCCACTCTTCATCTGCCATACTATGGGTTTGGTTCTAGATAGTGCAACCCATAGATCTCAATCTAAGAGAAAATCCTCCATCTTGAGCTTCCGCTTCTCAAAGTTAGTGCCATCAAACTTCTTCATTTCTAATCTAGATGTGCTTTCCATTTCCTTGCAACAAGATATCATTTTGCGCAAGCTCCCACTCAAACAAAGATTAGATCAAAAATCGTTGTCCCTAACACCTTGGATCTGAGATCATTAGGCAAGGTGCAGAATACACTTCCTACACTAATCCATGAGAGAAGAATGTGCAAAAATTAAAATAGAACAGTTCTAAACACAAGAATTAAAGAACAAACCATTAATAGTACGATATCTTGGGGAAAACCCTTTTGGGAGAAAAAACCCACACTCTAAAGCACACTCAATGTATTATTCAATAGTTGAATGGTTACAATACAAAGTTTATGTGCTCTCAACAAGAGTGTTTAGTTATAGTATAATCCTAGAGAAATTTAGGCAACATAATATAAAGATAAAACTTATGCTATGTGATTTCCTCTAACCTTAGCACTCAATAAATAGGTATAGTAAAACCATAAACCATTTATGGTTTACCATTTCTACATATTAGAAACAACCAGAGAGTTGTTCTCACTTTGTGCCTCTAATTTGCAAATATCTCGGTGCAAGGTGTATGACACACCTGTATTTTTTTTATTATTCAAATTTACATGATTTATAATTCTATGGAGCTGGAAAATTCTTCCTATTTATTGGTGATGGTCACTACTTGGATCCAATACATTGGACTTGAGCATCGTTGTAGAGGATTTTCTTTGAATTTTTCAATTTTTATCATATGGGTATAAGCTTTAAAGTTTAGCGGTCATGCTTAATATCATATGGGTATAAGCTTTAAAGTTTAGCTACCATGCTTAATATCATGTTTGATTTAAGTGTTTTGATTTAAGTGTTTTCAAGAGTTAGTGGTTGAGAAACTTATATGGTTGGATTTTTTGTCCTTTGAAACGAGTGACTTTAACATCAAGAAGTGCCTTAACAACACACTTTGTCACGCATTATTCTACATCTTCTACGCATCTTGATTGTATGCATTATCTTTTAACTTTCTTTCTTTATATTTAGGGTTATTTTTTCTATCAAATTTTTTTAATTAATTTTAAATAAAAATATTGATATATAAATTTTAGTTAAAAATTCAAATTTACTATTCCATTATTTTAAATTATCTTTTAATTATTTTTTTATTTTTAATTAGTTTCTTTAATTTAAGAGATCATAAACTCACATAGCACCGTGCCTTTGAACTCCATATGTACTCTAGTATATATTCTATTTTGGGGCGTTTTTTTGGAGATGATGATTGTAACGATGGGGATTAGATAAACTCTCTGCCAGAAATTTTTTGGGAGCAGGTTTCCTTCTTCACTATCCATGATAAACAGGTTTCCTTCTTCACTATCCATGATAAACATGTTTATCTCCTCGTAACTATTGTTATGAGAACAATTATATTTATATATATAATGTGAAATTCAATTATATTTGTGAAATTTTGTGTTTAGAAAAAAAAAAAAAAATCATATCTTACATTTACATAACCACTAAACTGGGTAAATTAGTGTAAGCCCAAGTTTACAAAATTCTCAATGTGTGCCCCCAAGTTTACAAAAAATTTTGCTATATTTAACTTTGAATAAACTAGAAAATCAGTCAACTTTCTATACTGGAAGTCACGCATTGCAAGCCTCTTAAACCGCTCCATAACTTTACGTACGTGATTAACAATGACGCCGATTATTCAATTACAATATACGTTATATGGAAAGAAAAGAATACAACTATGAAATTACAATGTACATATTTATTCAAAGAAATTTATATTTCTGATCAACCAGATCAGATAAAGAAATCTATATTATCACCATATTTCTAACCAATCAGATTAGATAATTGAGAAAATTGTGCTGAGTTGGACATCATAATCACCCTGCAGTCTTCGATAATTGAGAAAATCAAGCCGAATCGGACATGATAATCACAATGCAGACTTGCGACCATTGTTGCCAGGAAATGGGCGGAACCCTACCCAGGCAGGTAGACTCCCCCATTTCTCGGCAGCCATGATTGCGAAATATGTATGGTGTTTAAGGATTTCCCTTAAAATAAATCCCCTTCTTCACTTCTATTTTTTTAGGTAATCCAAAACTGTTGATTTCGTCTTGATATTTTCAGTTACCATATATGTGGTATTGAGTGCAGTGACGTCATGCATATTTGGCAATCCCACTTCACAGTACGGAAAATAATTCAGTGGATAAGGTCTATATTATATAGATAGATGCAAAAATATCATAAAGTCGAGGTACAAACGTGATTTGGATCAGATATAGTAAGTCATGCCAACTTGCAAAAGATTTCTGTGAGGAATTTCCAGAGCAGCTTGTCCCTTTCTGCAGTTCCTCCTCAGAATATCATATGCATAGTTAACTATGAATCTTTTGAACCACGATGAATCTTTGCTTGCAATAACCTCACTATCTCCCAGCAAGTATACCACACCCCATTTCTTTGCAATTTCTATGAAATCCAACTCCTCGAATACGCTCTCCATGGTGCAGAGATCCGTGACTGCAGTTTCAGAGGCCGCCTCAATATCAACTATACTCTCAGCAAACTCACAACTACTCCCTTCACTCTTAGGTTGGTTATTAGTATCACATGTGATAGTGTAATCTGACACTATAAATTCTTTCAGAAATTCCAGTAACTGGTTCTCAAACTCCACATTCCCAGTCCGAGTGTCCCTATACCCATATCTAGCAATGCATCTGTACATTTTGTGTTCTTTGGGACCAATTCGGCGAAATAGAAAGCGTTCTTCAGCTGGAATTGTATTCACGGGCAGATATTTAACACAGACAAATACAAGGACAGAATGTATGGCAGGGAGATTTCTCATGAAATGTGCAAATATTGCTGGAACTCCTTGTGTTAGTTCTGTGTATAGAAGCCCAATCCCTGGAACTTTGGTCACACCAAGACTCGAACCCAGGCTTAAGATGTATTCTGTTGACACCTTATGCTCTACTTCATAGGCATATCTCTTTACATGGACATAATGCCACACATACATTACAAGTAATAATAATGCAGCAAAAGCTAATGGAAGGTATCCTCCTTCTGGAAACTTGTACAACACTGCTGAGAAGTATGTGAACTCTATTGCTCCAAATACTATGATGAAGATTACAACCAGAAATAGATGAGTCTGCCATATCATAAGCATTACCAGTGTGACAAAGGATGAAGTAACAATCATAACCCCAACCACCGCTATGCCTACATCCATCCATTAGGGGTAAAAGTTTAGCATATGAATCAATAAATAATCCATATCATGATTCATAACTGCTATATTAATAGCAGTTCTATATATAGTAAGAGAAAAACCTGGATGTTTAAGCCTTAAAACAAAATTATCCTCAAATTTATGCTTGCAGTTTATAAATTTCGTTTATATTAGTGTAGTGCATACCATATGCATTGCCGATTCTGGTTGTATCTTTGAAGGATGCCGTGACTATAACGCATGCAAGCATGAGGATGTAGTTAATTTCTGGGATGTACACCTGCCCTTCATATTTAGATGAAGTGTGGACAACTGTAACACGCGGGAAGCATCCAAGGGACATGGACTGCTTTATGATGGAAAAAGTGGCAGAGATCATCGCCTGGCTTGCAATAACAGAAGCAACAATAGCAACCACAAACATTGGCCAATATAGAGCATCTGCATGGTACAAATTTTCAGTTTATTAAAAAATTGGTTATAATAACATACTAAACCTAAATATACTTAAGACAGTAATGCAGAGTAAGAAATTATAATCAATGCACAGTAAGAAATTATAATCAATGTTTTCAGTTTTTCTATCATTAAAAATTTGGTTGCAATAACACTAATGCAAAATAAGAAATTATAATCAATGTTTTCAGTTTTTCTAATATTAAAATTTCGGTTATAATAACATATTAAACCTAATCATAATTAGACACTAATGCACAGAAAAAATTCTAATCAATGTAATACACATTTAATATTTAAAAATTTGGTTTTAATAACATACTAAACCTAATTATAGCTACACTAATGCACAGTAGGAAATTCTAATCAATGTAATGCACATTTGATATTTATTGCAAATTTTGATTTTGACAAAACTGCCTTAGAACAGATATATAAAAGTTCATAATAAATCCAGAATGAATTTCTGTGACCCAAGAAAACTGTAAAATAAATCTATAAAATCATAATAAATCATAAATCCCAACATGAATTTATGTCACCCAAGAACTATAGAACTCCTCAACAAAACAAAACAGTCCAAGTTAAATAGTAAGCAAGAATTTATGTAGACCTAAAGAACTGTAGAACTCGTAAACAAAACAGTCGAAGTTAAAAAGTAGTGAAAATACTTGGAGTTGACTTGTAGAAAGTGTCTGCCACATCTCCGGGAAACTGCCTGAGATATGCAGCTTGGCCCACATATGCGCAGATCAAAGAAGGGTAGACCACTCCAGTAAAGGCAATCTTATCAGCCACAAACCATCAACCTCTTCAGTCTACTTACATAACTATCTTAAAATGTAAATTCCTTCAGTCTACTTACATAACTATCTTAAAATGTAAATTTACATTTAGTAATTGCAAATTTATCAACATGCCATACCTGAATTGAATGAACTGAAAAATGACCCAGGTCTGCAAACATAGCTTCCGTTCCTGCATGGTACCCATGTAGTGTTAACAACTTGTTAATTTCTAAATAATTCTTCCAAACAGCTGGAAGCATACTGAATACCTGTCATGCAGAGAACTATTCCTCCAAGTGAAATCCAACCCTGCTTTAAATTTCTTCTGAAGTAATCAAAGATGTATTTGGGGTGGAATGCCTGGAAGACGCTTGTGTCATGTCTGGCGATGTTGTAGATGCCAATGCAGGCAATAAATGAGTACCATATCAAAATAGCAGGAGCAAATGAGTAGCCAACTTTTTGGGTTCCGAATCTCTGGACAGAGAACAGTATAACTAAGATCGCCACAGATATCATGGCCACCACCTCTGCAAACCCAAAGTCAAGTTAAAATTCCCCTATTCCCATTATCATTTTTAACA
>ML793477.1:111091-124390 GCA_009831015.1 Picea engelmannii | reverse complement strand
ATGATGATGAAGGTAAGAGATTATTTCAATTTTTTTTAAATTGTATTTTTATGTTTTTTTCTTAAAAATTGTATTTTTATATTCAAAAAACATTGAGAAAAGCGTTCCAAGATCACCATAGTTTTGATGACTCAAACTTGTGACCTTGTTCTTAACTTGCCACCTTTTAAGAAGAAACACATGTTCTTAACCATTAAACTCATTGAAGTTGCTTTATGTATGTGTATTGAATAATAAATTTGTTACAATAAAAATTATATATAGTATGAATTTGTTACAATAAAAATTATATATGTTATGAATTTGTTACAATAAAAATTATGAAAATTATATATGTTATGAATTTGTTACCATAAAAATTATATATGTTTGATTCATTTAAAATTTTATAAAAATAGATTTTTTTTATAATTCTTATTATGTAGAAATAGATTTTTCTATAATTTTCACTATTAATTATTATCATATAAATTGATAGTTTTTTTTTATATATAGAAATAGATTTTTCTATAATTCTCACTATTAATTATTATCATATAAATTGATATTTTTTCTTTTTTTTTTCTTTTATTTGATAGTTTGTTTGATTTTTATTCTTTTCCATTAATTTATTATGTAATTTGTTTTGACATTGTAATATTTTTAAATAATATTATTTTAATTTTAATTAATAAATGGTATTTTATTTTCCAACAATTAATTCATTATGTAATTTGTTTTGACATTATTATATTTTTAAATAAATTATATTACATTATAAAATTTTAATTTTAATGAGTAAATGATATTTTGTTTTAGAACAATTAATGAATTTGGAAAAATATTGAATGAATTAGACAATCCAACATCATTATAAATTAAGATTTTGATCGAAAGAATATTGAGTGAATTAAACAATCCAACATCATTATAGATTAAGATTTTGAGTTTAGAAAAGTGGAGCGTAGATAAGGATTTGA
Source organism: Picea engelmannii (assembly GCA_009831015.1). Taxonomy (NCBI): domain Eukaryota; kingdom Viridiplantae; phylum Streptophyta; class Pinopsida; order Pinales; family Pinaceae; genus Picea; species Picea engelmannii. Next base: position 123,431 of record ML793477.1, on the reverse strand, counting down.
TTGAGGTAGATAGAGAGATAAGGGTGGGTTGAAATTGAAAAAATATTGCGCATATTAGAAAACTCAACATAATTTTAGTCCAAGCTTATGAGTTTAAGGTGTAGAGAGGCCATCAATTGATTAAGGTAGGTGGGGCCATATAGATCTCATATATTATCATTAATTTTTTATTTGTTCATCATGTTTTAATTGTATTGAATATTCAATTTTGAATATATATATATTTAAATTATAAATTTACTACATTAAAATGATATATATATATATATATATATATATATATATATATATATATATATATATATATATATATTTATATTTTGTATAAAAGGTAGAGTTTTTTAGTTTTCATATCAAATATTATATAAATTGATAAAAAAAATTCTAAATATTAGATTTTTTTATAATTCCCACATCAAATATTATATAGATATCAAGTATTATATAGATTGATATTTTTTTTTCTAAATATTATATTTAAAATTGAATATTCAATTTTGACCCTTCATGTATATTTTATTCATATATATTTTATTGTCCTAAGGATAAGGGTGGGTTGAAATTGAAAAAATATTGCGCATATTAGAAAACTCAACATAATTTTAGTCCAAGCTTATGAGTTTAAGGTGTAGAGAGGCCACCAATTGATTAAGGTAGGTGGGGTCATATATATCTCATATATTATCATTGATTTGTTCATCATGTTCTAAATTGTATTGAATATTCAATTTTGAATATATATATATATATATATATATATATATATATATATTTGTGTAAAAGGTAGATTTTTTTATAGTTCCCATATCAAGTATTATATAAATTGATAAAAAAAAATTCTAAATATTAGATTTTTTTTTATAGTTCCCACATCAAGTATTATATACATCAAGTATTATATAGATTGATTATTTTTTTTTTCTAAATATTATATTCAAAATTGAATATTCAATTTTGACCCTTCATATATATTTTATTAAAACATTTATATTTAAATGTTAAACTATGAATTTGCTACATTAAAATGATATATATTTTGTCTTTTAACCATCTTAGAGTATTCAAAGTTGGATATTCAATTTTGATCCTTCATATATATTTTATTAAAACATTTATATTTGAATGTTGAACTATGAAACATTTATATTTGAATGTTGAACTATGAATTTGCTACACTAAAATGACTAAAATGATATGTATTTTGTCCTTTTTACCATCCTAGTGTATTCAAAGTTGGATATTCAATTTTAATCCTTCATATATATTTTATTAAAACATTTATATTTTGAATGTTGAACTATGAATTTGCTACAATAAAATGATATATATTTTGTCCTTTTACCATTTTAGAAAAAGGTAGATTTTTTTATAGTTCCTGCATCAAATATTATATAGATTAATATTTTTTTTTACTTTTCAATTCCTTGTATACTTTGTTTTAACATTGTTACACCCTTAGATAACTCAAATCATATAACAAAATTTTAGTTTGAATGTTGAACTATGAATTTGCTACAATAAAATGATATATATTTTGTCCTTTTACCATCTTAGAAAAAGGTAGATTTTTTTATAGTTCCTGCATCAAATATTATATAGATTAATATTTTTTTTTACTTTTCAATTCCTTGTGTACTTTGTTTTAACATTGTTACACCCTTAGATAACTCAAATCATATCACAAAATTTTAGTGGTAAAGGGCACTCTGTTTCCCAACCATAACTTTTAATCATCAATGTTGACCCCCTTCATTTTTTATATAGAGTTGCATGTTACCACTCAAATCAAGAGATAATTAGAAAAATAAAGAAGGACAAGGGTTTCAAAAGGTAGGAGCCAAGCAAACAAGAATAAATCCCTAAGGTTGAGGGCTATTGATTTGGACTATTTTTTAGAACAAAATGAAGGTATAGATATAACAATGAAATTTACTGAGATATTGCAAGATACGCATAAATGTTGCAATAAACACAGAGATACAGTAATACACAATTTATATTAATGAGAGAAATGTACAAAACTATAGAAATACAGAGTGAAAGACTCGCTAGAATGGTGACAACTTATCGCTGAGAAGAGATGTGATGGCTACTCGCATTCACAAGAAGATAATTGTTACAATGAGGCTCCAAAGGCCTTTTTAACATAGGAAAATCCAAAACCTTAACTTCGGAAGATGAAAATCCAATAGTTTTGTGGATCCTATTTGGGATAGTTTGGTGTATCAACTTCCCGGGGGCGTAACTTTTGCATACAATCTCTGTTTGGGGCGAACAATAGCTTGTTGGAAAGGTATTGACGAGAAGATTCATTTTTAGACTTAATAAAATCCTTTGTATATAATTGAGGTTATATATCACTAAAAATGTTGTTTAGGCCCTCAAAATGATCCCAGAAGTTTGGGAACCGAAAAATTGCAAAAAATAGTAAGTTGCCAACAAACTGTTTTGAGCGAGTGGGAGTAGGTGGGTGGCCACTAATATCCTCATGGATAAATCCTCCCTCCTTAGGAAGCAATGGTCTCCATTTAGTTGAGTTTCCAGGGAGAGGGGAAAGCGTTTGTTAAATCTAAATCTTGGTGAGTTGTGTGCCTTGCTGGAGAAGTCATGTTGCTTAGCTTGTTGAAGAATGTCACGAACTTGTTGTTGGCAGGGTTGAATCTATTCAACCAATCTATTGTATATGGGCTTGAGCGGGTAGCGTGTAGGCACCCTTGTAGGTGAAGAAATAATATCTTCCTTCTCTTTTGCAATCTTCTTTTGTTGGAAAGAAAGTTCTTGGGCCAAGGCTGCAGTGGTTGCAGTGTCCTTCTCTTCACCTTTTGAATAGATTATGAAGAAGTTGAATTTTGTAGTATGAGATACTACCTTGTGACATTGTTTAGGTGAGACAGTAGCCAGAACTACCTATGGTATCCTATAGAGATGACCCCCCAGAGTAACAATGACACTACAGGGTTGACTCATAAATAGCATGGTGCTTCCACATATATGGTTGGCCCGAAAGAACATCACAGACATCCAACAGGGAAACATCACATAATACATCATCATTAAAGGGTTGGATGCAATATGACAATCGACACAGCTGGCTGAGGTGAAGATCTCGTCCCTGGCGAAGCCACGCAATCCTGTATGTGGTGTTGTCGACAATCCCAACTATTTGATGACCTATGTTGAGATGAGGTTCTTCTGGCTTCCATTATCAACAATAAAAATCAGTGGGGTCCCCTTCACCCACATCTGTGAATGAAAGAGGTGCTCCCCCTCTTCATGATCTTCTCTTCTGCGTCGATGATCTGTCTTCTACCAGTATTTTATGAATCAGGTTTCGGCTCCTTGTCTTTGATCTCGGCCACTAATGACTATTTTGAGCGACATTTGTCGGTGTTTTGCTAGGGGATTTTGTGGAAATCACATCATTTTCCAGTGTCCTTTGTCTTTCCATTACCCTTCTTTTCCTGTGACTTGGACTGGTTTTCTGAAGGCTAGTTTCTAGGGTCGTCTTTACCATACTTTGGTTGTTTCTTATCGATATATTGTTCCTTGACCGCATCCACAAAAAATCCCCAAGTGGGCTCGACCCCATATATTCCATACTCCTCTATGCAACTTTTTCTCCCAGTAAGTTTCCCACCAATGTTTGACATGGGGGAGAGCCTTAAGGAGTGTGAAGGTGATATTTTCTCTGTCGGAGAAATTATGAATAGAGAAATAAACTTCTAGCAGATTTAACCATTTTTCTAGGGCATCCGCATCTATCTGTCCTTCAAATACGAGAATATCAAAATTAAATTGTACCTTGAAAGGAAAGGTACCTCCAAAGTGGTCACTTGATGAAGACGTGTTTGTTGTTATCGGCAGGTGTTGAAAGTTGTGGGTAAAATTCTCCATCATTTTGTCCCTCTATCACGTGGGAGCTTGCTCAAGCAACAGATTAATAGAATCTTATTCTTCGTTGTTTTTATTTTCTTCCACCATGGAGGGTTTCTTGGGCGTATGAGAGCGATTGTCCTCAAGAGAGACAAGTTTGATACCCAACTTTCTATACTCAGAACTTGTCGAGGACATGCATTGAAAAACAATCAAGAGCAGTCTGCTCTAATACCACTAATCCAGATTATTTTTTATAATGAAATGAAAGAAAAGATATATAACAATGAGATTTACAGAGATATTGTGAGATACGCATAAATGTTGCAATAAACATAGAGATACAATAATACACAATTTCTATCAATGAGAGAAATGTACAAAACTGTAGAAATGCAAAGTGAAAGACTCGTTAGAATGGTGGCATCTTATCTCTGAGAAGAGATGTGACATATACTCTCATTCGCAAGAAGATGATTGTTATAATGAGGCTCCAAAGGCATTTTTAACATGAAGAAAATCCAAAACCCTAACCTTGGAAGATGAAAAGCCAGCAGTTTTATGGATCCCGTTTTGGGTATTTTGGTGTATCAACTTCCTAGGGGCGTAGCTTTGGCATATGATCTATGTTTGGGGCACACGATAGCTCGTTGGAAACGTATCAACGAGGAGATTCATTTTGGGGGGTCAATAAAAGACTTTGGCTATCATTGAGGTGGCCGATCATGAAAATTTGTTTTTTAGGACCTCAAAATGGCCCCGGAAGTTTAGGAACTGAAAAAATGCTAAAAATAATAAGTTGTCAACAAATTGTTTTGAGTCAGTTGGAATAGGTGGGTGGCCACCTAGATCCTTGTGGATCAACCACACTAGTAGATCACCTTTACTACACTAATTGTTGGGAAAAATACTAATATTAGGAACCCAAGATCTCAGAGGCAATTACATAATCTAATGTCTTCAAGCTATAAAAGGGTTCAAGATATGTTTTTGGATGTATTGGGGTAATTTAGGTTTTCTCTATCAAATGGTATGTCAAATTTTGTAGCGTTGGGATGTTGTAGTATGTTGCAATCTATCGAGTCTACTAATAATATATGATATGGTGTTGTTGTTTATGATGCATATGGATGGATGGATGGATGACCCTCTCTTTCAATATTGAATTACTCTATTAATGGTATATGTTGATGATGTTTACATCTTTCGAGATTTTATGTAATTTTAGAAGTTATTCCTAAGTGTAATTGTAGTGGTCATAACCTCGAGAAGGTTGACTTGATAAGTCATTATGAAAGGGTTTATTAATAAATCATTATGAAAGGGTTTATTTATAAGTCATTGTGAAACGATTTATTGATAAGTCGTGTCTTTTATTGATAAGGCTATTCTCGGTTTGTGTCTAAGTCTCTTTGGTATTGATTTCTTCAAAAAGCATTGTATAACATTATAAGTGTTGGAGGAATCTATAGTCAAGAAAGTTTACAAGGTTTTTTCTCCCTTAAGGATTTCCCTTAAGGATTTCCCTATATCTTGTGTGATTTTTTTGCATGTTAAATAATAATAAAATAGTATACAATATCATCTCACTTGAAAATTCAACATAGTATCACAGCATTACTCGGCTAACTCCCTCATAGGAGAACCCAGGGAAATGGAAAGGAAATGGGACCTATGAGAGTAGATAATCTGAGTGAGTGAATTATTGTTATGTATGCAGTAGATTGTTTTTCCATCATAGAGTTGTAATCAACTTGTGAAGGACCTCGACATTTCATAGGAATCGGTATTGTACAATGTGGACGAACATATCGTGAGAAGTCTGAATGGTTGCCGAGTGAATGAACAGATTCTGTGTCTTGTTCCAAATGTTGAGCATTTTCGTACTATTATCAGATGCATGAAGTTCGACGTTAAATTGGGCGTTGTTAGTTGCTCGGATACTTTGTGGAGAAGTTTCTCGGAGAAGGAAAAGAGGAACACGAACACGGGGAATTTGTGGGACAAGTTTCCCAATGAACTGCAAGTTGAGGTTGTAGCAAGGACTTCCGTAGGGAATTTATGCAGACTGAGATTGACCTGCAAGCATTTCTATTTGTTATTCTCATCGCCCTCCTTTTCCATTGAGCATGACCACCTTCCGCACACTCACCATAACTTCATTGTTCGCTCCTTGTGTTGGCGAAGATGCGAGTACAGTGGCAGCTTCTTTGATGATGAACTTTATTTATGTCTAGAAGGGAAGGAAACCCTATCCACGTCCACGCCAAGATTGTGTGATGTGCAAAAATCAAAGGTGGCAGATCTAGTTGTTTCCGATGATGGGTTCTTGTGTTTTAAGGATGGTCGAGGCCCGAGGGACGTCTAGCAGGTTGGCAGTCAACCCTTTGTTTCCCTGGGAGCGTTGGACTTTCCTAGTTTTCGAAGGAATTTGTTTGCATGGAATGGCGTCGCGGGGAATTGCCTTTGCAAACTCATCGTTTTGTCTTCCTCTTTGTCGCTGACATTCATTTACAAATTTAAAGAGGGGAAGTGGAAGATAATGGAGAAAGGTCCAGACTGGGAGAAATTTGGTTCACTAAACAAATATGTGGCAAGGAGGTTCATTCCCGCATTATTAAAACTCGATTTGAGTCTGATATATTTGTGATGAGTGCCCTGTTAAATATAATGTAACCTCAACAGGCTGACTGTACACTGCCAGCTGTCTTGGCCAGCTGTACTTTCTATTCTTGATTTGCTTGAGCCTATTTAGCTCAGCTATTTCCCCTTGCATAGTACTTATTTCTTCATTAACTCTTCTCATTGTACTCTTCTTCATATATTCTAATATACTGTTTTCTGTTCAATTCTTTCTCTCTGCATTTCTTGCTTCACAATTTATCATGGTATCAGAGCTGCAGTAGTAAGCCTCTTCACACAGGCTGGAGAGCAACACGATCCTCAAATAGCGCAGAGCTTCACGAACCTTGAGAGCATTTTGACACAGACTTTTCACAAGGCTTGGAGAGTTGTCCGTCATACTCTCGAAAGATCCTCGCAGGAAAATTCCACGAGGAAGAAGATCATCATACGCTCAAAAGATCAGCGTAAGAAGCTCACGTGTCAAAGTAGAGCGTACAACACTCGAAAGATCGAGGAAGAAGAAAGTGCAGAAGAAGAAACTTTAAAGATTCTTGTAATTTTCAAGAATCATCAAAGAATTCACGAAGAAGAGCTTCAGAAGGCAGAAACGTTGAAAATTTCACGGAATTCGATCAAATTTGTGAAAGATTGTTGTAGAAGGCAGCATTGTTTAAAGCATTTTGGAAATCGCTCAAATCTGTTAAAAACTGCAGCAGACAACACCAAGCTTTAAAGAATCTGTGTATTTCTTTCAAATCTTTGAAAGATTCACGAATCTTTCTTCCACAGGAGCAAAGAAGGCATCTCATGTGGAAAGAACAGCCATTGAGGCCGTAAGATTCGTCCTGCGAATGGATCCAGAGCGGGAAGCCAGTTCAGAAATGACGAAGAGAGCGCGGAAAAGACGAAAGAATTCCAGTCGTCAGATCTTGCTCAAAGGACCGATAGTAGTTGGATCAGCGAGAAGGTGCACGAGGTTTAGTCCTCTGAAGCCCACAAGAGAAATCTCGACTTGTGAAGTCGTGAAATCCTGATATCATTTGGACCGTCCATCAAGAAACATGTGGCGAGATCTCGGCATTTCGCTGACTCGCAAGGTGTAAAGGTCATAAGACTATCATGAGAATTCGTGAATCGCGAGATCATGAGCTATTCTAGACCGTTGGATCGCGAAAGATCGTGAGCCATCGATCTTATCCCATCACAAAATCGGGAATCGGGAGTTGGATGAGCGAAGGAGACTGCTCTCCAAAGCCCTGATATGCGAAATCCCGACATCGCAAATCACGAAATCTCGAAAAGATCACAGTCGTCCATTTGTTCGGACACATGGCAAACATCGAGGAAACCATCGACATATCGGCTACCGGGGTTTCAAGTTGACAGAGGATTTCTGTCATCGGGGGTCGCAAGTCGCGAAATCACAAAACGACGAGGACCGTCCATCGTAAGGGAACGCGTGGCAACAATCAAGGCCTTCGGGGAAAGTCCCGAAAGGAAAACGCCATAGACATTTCAGGAATCGTCTTTTCGGGAGTCGAAAGACCAAGTGGTCGTGCATTTGAGTCGCGAAACCCCGAAAGCGACTGCGGTCATATCAAGAGAGGTCATGTGGACCAGAGGTATAGCCCAAGGGGCTAACTGATGTTAATGCCATTTTCGGTACATCGGCATTTCGGAGTTCGCGGTTTCAAAAAAACTCTGGGACAAGAGTTCTAAACTCGCGAAATAACGAATCGCGAAATCCCGATAGGATCTGGACCATCAGATCACAGGAAGATCTGGACCGTTGAATTGTCCAAAGTCATATTTCGCATTTCGGCAATTTGAAAGATAGAGAACCAGAAAAGCTTGTAGCGCTTTAACATCAAGGCGTGTGGTCACATTGCACGGTGACTAAGGCCAAATTCAAGGTCGATAAGCTCTCTTCGGCTATCGGAAAATTGGCGTTTCAGCGATCGGAGGTTGGCAAGACAAGAGATCGGAGGACTCGTATAACGAAGTCCCAACGTCAAAATCGCGAAGCCAAAAACTCGCGAAATATTGAACGCAGAGTTCTGAAGTCACTACAAATTATACGCAGGAGACAGGTAAGTAAGAACTTTGTTTATGTTTAGTTCTTTTTTTTTAAATATATATATGGCGTCGTCTAGCAATTTAGGACCAACTCAGGGTCCGATTCTTCTTGGAAAGAACTATGAGTTTTGGTCTCTTCGGATGAAATCCTTCTTACAAGCACAAGAATGTTGGGATCCAGTGGATCATGGATATGTGAAACCAGATCCAGTAGACCTGTCCGCCATGACTAATCAGCAGAAAAGTGCTCAGGCAACGCAGAGAAACAGAGAAAACAAAGCAAAATTCTGGATCCAAAATTTTGTGGATGATTCAATTTTCTCAAAAATCACAGGCGCTAGTACTTCAAAATAGGCCTGGGACATCCTTAAATCTTCCTATCAAGGAAATGACAGGGTCAAAAGAGTTAAACTGCAGACCTTGAGGACGCAATTCGAGACTCTAAGGATGACAGAGTCCGAAAATGTGGATTAGTTCATGACCAGAGTCATGGGCATCGTGAACCAGATCAGATTGATTGGTGAAACCATCACTGATCAACGCATTGTTGAGAAAATTCTCAGAAGTTTACCAAAGAAATTCGAAATGGTTGTAACAACAATCCTTGAATCCAAGGATCTGTCAAGTTTTTCAACAGATGAACTAATTAGTTCTTTGGTGACACATGAGACCAAACTGCATCTCACAGATGAGTCAATCTCCAATGCTTTCAAAACTCAATTCTCCTTTAGCAGAGGGAGAGGCAGAGAAAGAAGCAGAGGTCACCGAGGAAGAGGGAGCAATCAAAGTAACCTGCACTCCAGTGGAGGTAACAGAAAACAATATCCGAATCAAAATTTCCAAGGTCAAAGACATCAGCAACAAAATCAACATCAGAATTTCTAGCCTCAAAGAGGCAGAGGGAGAAGATCAAATGAGAAATCAAGCATTCAATGCTATTACTGTAAAAAGTATGGGCACTATGAATCTGAATGCAGGAAGAAGCAAGCAGATCATCTCTCAGGCAGAGCACATGTGTCAAATCACACGGGAGAAAACTCAGGAGGGAAGTTTCTTTTGTGCCACAACACTAAACATCAACCTAAAGATCTCTGGTTGTTGGACAGTGGATGCAGCAATCACATGACAGGTAACAAAGATTTACTTTCATGCATTGATTCTTCAATCTCATCTAATATTACACTTGGAAATGATTTCTTAGTCAAAGTTCAAGGAAAATGAACTGTTCATATTCTTACTAAACAAAATGTCAAGAAAGACATAAACAATGTCTATCATGTTCCAGATCTGAAACATAATTTTCTAAGTGTAGGAAAACTAATTGAACATGGCTATAAGGTACTTTTTGAGGGAGCATCTTGCAAAATCTATGACAAAAACCCCAGCAGAAAATTGATTTATGAAATCCATATGACTCCAAATAGGATGTTTCCCCTTACCCTCAGAACTGCAAATTTGATTCAACCATATGCACAGAGTGCATCCACCCTGAATGAAACTATGGTTTGGCATACAAGATTTTGACATCTACCATTTAAGAGTCTAAGTCTTCTTCAAAATAAATCCATGGTCAAAGGTCTTCCTATATTTAAAGAGCAAATTCCCCCATGTGAGTCTTGCATACTTGGAAAGCATAAGAGAACTAGTTTTCCACAGTCATCAAATCAAGACAAACAACATCTTGAACTTGTTCACACTGACCTATGTGGACCAATGCAAACAGAATCAATAGGTGGTAGCTTTTACTTTCTAACATTTATTGATGATTTCAACAGAAAAATATGAATCTATTTTCTCAGACACAAGTCTGAAACTTTCGCAAAATTCAAAGAATTCAAGGCAGAAGCTGAAAAACAGAGTGGAAAATATATCAAAGCACTCAGGTCAGATGGAGGAGGAGAATACAACTCCAGAGAATTTGCAAATTTCTGCAAATCACAAGGCATTATTATGCAAACAACAACCAGGTATACTCCACAACAAAATGGAATGGCTGAAAGGAAAAATTAGACAATAATGAATATGGCAAGAACACTTCTTAAAGAGAAAATTTTGTCAAATACTTTTTGGGCTGAAGCAGTAGCATGCTTAGTTTATCTCTTGAATAGATCTCCAACCACAAGTGTAAAGATGAAATTTCCCCAAGAAGCATGGAGTGGGACAAAACTAAATGTTGCACATCTAAGGACATTTGGATGCATAGCATACGCTCACATACCTTCCGAATTAAGGAAGAAACTTGATGACAAAAGTGAGAAATGTATATTCACTGGATATAGTGAAACATCTAAAGCTTACAGGCTTTACAATCCAATCACCAAGAAACTAATTCTCAGCAGAGATGTAAGATTTCTGGAGAATCAATTCTGGAATGATTCAGAAAGTCAACAAATGGACAGTCAAAATCCATTATTTCCAAGTTCTGAAAATGCAGAAAATTCAGGACAGCAAGTACCTCAAACTATTCTTCCAAGATTGCAAGTACAAAGACAACCTGAAAATTCTCAGGATAACTCAACTTCCAGCAGAGAATCATTCTTTGAACCACAGAATCAGAGAACTCGAAGTTTGAGAGAAATCCATCAGCAGTTGGATGACCTTGAACAACACAACATTTTTGTTTTAATGTCATGTCAACCTACATCCTTTAAGGAAGCAGCTAAGGAGCCACATTGGGTTCAAGCCATGAACCAAGAAATTGACTCCATTGAGAAGAACAAGGCATGGGATCTTGTTGATTTTCCAAGTCACAAGAAGAGTATTGGTGTAAAGTGGGTTTACAAAACTAAACTCAATGAAAAAGGGCAGATCGAAAAACACAAGGCAAGACTTGTTGCCAAAGGATTCTCACAACAACCAGGTACTGATTATGGTGAAAATTTTGCTCGAGTAGCAAGATTAGACACTGTAAGGACTCTATTGGCCATAGCAGCCCAACATAAATGGCAAGTATACCAGATGGATGCCAAGTCATCATTCCTGAATGGTTTTTTAGAAGAAAAATTTTATGTTGATCAGTCACCTGGATTTGAAGTCCAAGAGAACCCAGCCAAAGTCTATCGGTTGAAGAAAGCCTTGTATGGCTTAAAGCAAGCTCCAAGAGCTTGGTACAACAGAATTGACACTTATATTATCAAAAGTGGTTTCAACAGAAGCCAAAATGAGCCAACTCTTTATACCAAAATAGATCAGCACGGTAAAATTTTGATTGTATGTTTATATGTTGATGACATGATCTATACGGGAAATATTGAGTTAACAGATTTTAAACATGCCATGCAATCTGAGTTTGAGATGACAGATCTTGGCATAATGACATATTTTTTAGGGATTGAGGTTAATCAATCAACCAAAGGCATTTTTGTCTGTCAGCAAAAGTATGCAGCAGACATCATCAAAAGATTTCACATGGAAGGATGCAATCCAGCAGAAACCCCCATACCACTAGGCACAAAATTGAGCAAGAATGATGAAGGTCCTATAGTGGACTCTACCCTGTACAAAAGTTTAGAAGGCAGTTTGTTGTATCTTACAGCAACTAGGCCTGACATTATGTATGCATCCAGCCTTGTTTCCAGATTCATGGAATCCCCCAAATATTCTCATTGGAAAATGGCAAAAATAATTTTGAGATATGTTGCAGGAACTCTCAATTTCGGCTTATGGTACACTAAATCTGATAGTAATCAACTTTCTGGTTACACAGACAGTGATTTTGCAGGCAGCCTAGATGACAGGAAAAGCACATCTGGACATGTTTTTCAAC
>ML793477.1:92332-111041 GCA_009831015.1 Picea engelmannii | reverse complement strand
TGAGAAGAATATTGAAAGATATGTCACATACAGAAAAGGATCCAACTCCTATTTTCTGTGACAATACTTCAGCAATTGCTTTATCCAAAAATCATGTGTTTCACAAGAAAAGAAAACACATTGACACTCGTTTTCATTTCATATGCGAGCTAGTCAATAATGGTGATATTGTACTACAATTTTGTGGTTCTTGAGATCAGCTTGCTGATATCTTTACAAATCCACTAGCAAAATCGGTTTTTGATTTTCAGAGACAACACTTAGGCATAATCAATGCTGATGTTTGTAACTGTTGAGTTTAAGAGGGAGTGTTAAATATAATGTAACCTCAACAGGCTGACTGTACACTGCCAGCTGTCCTAGCCAGCTGTACTTTCTATTCTTGATTTGTTTGAGCCTATTTAGCTCAGCTATTTCCCTTTGCATAGTACTTACTTCTTCATTAACTCTTATCATTGTACTCTTCTTCATATATTCTAATATACTATTTTTTGTTCAATTCTTTCTCTCTGCATTTCTTGCTTCACAATTTATCATGCCCTTGTTGATATGTATGCCAAATGTAGGAGCATAGAGAGAGTGTGTGAATTGTTTGACGCAATGCCTCATGGAGATGATTTCTCGTGGAAAACCATGATTGCAGGGGTTTGCACAGAATGGGCATGGCGAGGATACCCTGAGGCTCTTTCAGCAAATGCAATTGGCCAGTGTTCTCCTTGCATGTGCAAACTTGGAAGCTCTGGAATAGGGTATGGAGATCCATGAAAAGGTAATTAGAAATCGATTTTTTGTAGATGGATGTGTGATGAATGCCCTGATAGACATGTATGTGAAATGTGGGAGCATCCTGGTGGCACGTGAATTATTTGACAAGAAGCATCAAAAAGGGTATGCCAATGAGGTCTTCAAACTCTTTGAAGAAATGAGACATTCAGGAATTAGGGTAGACCATATTACCTTAGTCGGTCTACATGCATCCAAGAGGGCCTAGTGAACAAAGGTCGTGAGTACTTTTACTCCATGAGTCGAGATTATGGCATCATTCCAAGATTGGAACATTATGTATGCATGGTGGACCTTCTTGGTCATGTTGGATGCCTAGATGAGGAAGATAACTTAATCAAGAAAATGCCAATTGAATGTGGTTCAATGGTGTGGCGGGCTTTTCTTATGTTTTGCAGAGTCCATGGAAATATGGAGATGGGAAAACGTGTAACAAAAAATATTATGGAAATGTAACCAGAAGACCCTACAACATATGGGATTCTATCAACCATCCACACCATTGTTGTGAAGATGGGGCCCAGGCAAAGTTGGATTGAAATCATGAGCAGGGTGAAAATATTTATGGAAAGAGGGTTCTCGTAAAAAAGAGGGAGTTGGCCTCTGAGTTTGAAATGAAGGACCTTGGTATGATGCACTGCTTCTTGGGACTAGAGGTGTGGCAGAGAACTAATGAGATCTTTCTGAATCAAAGGAAGTATGTTGTGGATATCATGAAGAGGTTCGGGATGTTGGATTGTAAATCGATGTCTACACCGATGGAATCAAATATGAATTTGTTGGATGATTGCAAAGCCCCTTATTGAATATGAATTTCACTATTCAATAGTTATGATCGCATATATTGTATAGAGTTTAAAGACTCGTCTAAGCATTATGTTGACTCTGTAATAGGTAGTGTGTTGTTTAGGTATTTATGTCGCTTGTACATTTGCTTTTGAGATTAGTAAGAGGAGAAAAATTGTAACCTTCTTCTATATTTAATACAGTCGGATTTCATGGAAACATTTCTGTAATAGTCAATAATTATTCTCTGTGTATTAGATATTCATGTGGCTCTGAAAAATTGTATGGGAAATCCTTTTGTTCTGTGTAGATTTACTAAAACTTAAAAAGATATACATGTAATTCTTGTAGATCGGTACTTACTATTCTTTGGTCTATAAAAATCTATAATAAGTCCTTAACATATTCACACTTGAATCTACATTTATATTGTGGTTCGGAGAGTATATCACTTAAATAAAAACCTTCACATAATCACCAACAACTATCATACACGGTAGCTCTCTAATTCTACTTACTGAATAATTTCAACTGTAAAAGTTTTTCCACAATTCATTTCATTTTATCAATCACAAGTAGATGTATGTTATCGGTCATAAAACAATAGGACATTCATCTAGAATTAAGTAAAATGTATGCTACCAACTATTTAACCAACAGGACATTCAACCAGGGAAGAGTAGATGAACATATATGAACAAGTGTTGAAACAACAATTGGAACAACCAAGTTCCACCCAACCATAGAACAGAAACAACCAATTTACTTGCTTCATTCACCCCCTAGATTGACCCTGAATCCATGAGGGCAAACTCCAAACTCCTCTTTAGCTATCGTCCTCTTCCAGAATCAAAAAAATCCTCTTGCCTCACACTCAAAAACTAGTGCTCATAACAGCAAGTGATATTCCTTTCCCTAGCATACTAGGCAGCGTCTTGCCTCCTCCCATATGCTATATATGCAAAAAGCATCTTGTGCCTAGGTCTTTTCCCCTTGGAAATTTTCGTAGCGTTACAAATCCCTGATTTCCAGGGGCTGCCAATGGCCAAATTCTTGATTTTCCACTTGTAGAATTCATCCCTGAGGTAGTTCAAACATGTTCCCCACTCATGGAGTCATGGTCAGTTGATTTCAACCTGGTTGTTCCATTTGTCTCTTAGCAATAACTATAAAAATATGTGTTTCTTACAAGTTTCATAGTCAAAGAGTTGGTTGGGAAAATCAAATCTTTTCCCAACAGTCATAATAATAAATTCCAAATTTGAAATTGCCATAAATGAAAATAATTTTCCAAATTTGAATTTACCAAAAACGAAAATAAATTCCTAAGTGTTTTTTCAGACTTCAATAATAATTTTTTTGGGGGGATATTACATACTTTCCCCCTTTAGCACAACACTATCCTCAGTGTTCATTCATTTTCTCGGAATAGGGTTGGATAAGATTTCTGCAAAATCTTCCCCTAATTTGCAAGTGGCCTCCTCAGGACTAAAGTGCTTCCATTGCACTTTTACCTGGGCGACGACTCTGTTTTGTAGTGTTATTTCTCTCATGTCCAGAATGCGTAGAGGTTCCACTTGGAACTCGCCTTATGGTTCCACCTGCACCACGTTCCAATTAGTCATGTGAGTAGGATCATGAACATAAATTTTTAACAAAGAAACATGAAATACATTATGAATTTCCAGATTTGCAGGGAGTGCAAGTTGATATGCCATGGGTCCAATTCGAGCTAAGATCTCGAAAGGACCACAAAACCTGGGCGCCAACTTGGAACAATTTCCTAGCTTTAATGAACTTCTTCTTGCTCTGAATTTTAAATACATGTGGTCTCCAACTTGAAATTCTTGGTGTCTGCTTTTCAGGTCTGCATAACTTTTCTATCTGTCATGTGCCTCCTTTAAATTATGTTGTACTTTCCTTACCATGTTCTCCATTTCCTAGAGAATTTATGGTCCCACCATGATTCTTTCAACTGGGTTGTCCCAACTAATTAGAGTTGTACACTTTATGTCGTATAGTACTTCGAAGGGGCTCATCTTAGTCGATGTTTGGTAACCATTATTGTATGCAAATTCTACCAAGTGTAGGTAGACTTCCCACTTACCCGGATTCATCCTTACATACATTCATAGCATATCTTCCACTATTTGGTCCGTTCGTTCAGTCTGCCCATTCATTTGTGGATGATAGCTTGTGATGAAATTCAAGTTAGTATTTAACCCTGCAAACAATTGCTTCCAAAATGTAGATGTGAATTTTACGTATCTATCCGAAATCACCATTTAGGAATACCATGCAGTCTAAAAATTTCTTTCATGAATATTTCAGCGATGTTAATAGATTTAAAAGTAGAATTTACAGGAATAAAGTTTGCAGACTTGCTAATCTTATCAATTACTACCATAATTGAATCATTTCGTTTTTTAGTTCTAGGCAAACTTGTGATAAAATCCAGTGATATGGTCTCCCATTTCCATTCCGGTACAGGTAGAGGTTGCAACAGGTCAGCTGGGTGTTGGTGTTCAACCTTCACATGTTGACAATCTTGGCACTTAGCCAAGTATTCTGTTGTCTCACCTTTCATATTAGGCCAAAATAACTTCCTTAGTGTTGTTACCATTTTCTGGTATCCCGGATCACCAGACTATGGTTTCTTGTGTACTTCGTCCAAAATTGCTAACTTTAATTCAGCAGAATCTGGTATATATAATTGTTTTTTAATCTTAGGAGACCATTTCTATCCAAACTCATATCTGTCTTGTCTAAAATTTATGCGTTATTTTGTAAATCTGCCATTGTTTTAATGTATTTTGCATCATTATTACTTGCATCCTTTATCCTTTGCTCAATTTCACTCTCTACCCTGCTAATGTTTATCTCAAACAGCCCATGAATTCTTCTACTTAAAGAATCTGCCACCTCGTTTTCCTTACCCTTGATGTGTCTTACCTTGAAATCAAATTCGCTCAAGAAGGCCAATCATCTTGCTTGCCTTGCATTGAGGTCTGGTTGACTAAACAAAATTTTCACACCGCTGTTATCAGTCAACAACATAAATTTTCTGCCCATTATATAGTGTCACCACATCTTCAATGCATGGATGATAGTTGCTAACTCCAAGTCGTGAGTGACATAGTTTCATTCGTGCTCTTTTAATTTTAGGGACTCGTAACAAATAACGTGCCCTTCTTGAGTTAGGACACCTCCCAAACCTTCCTTGCTCGCATCCACGCAGACTATGAAGTCTTTATCTGGGTCTGCTACCCTTAAAATTGGTGTGGTTGTTAACAACTCCTCCAACTTATTAAAATTGTCCTGACATTTATGTGACCAATTAAAATTGGTTCCCTTCTTCTGTAGGGATGTGACAGGGTATGCAATCTTAGAGAATCCCTCTATAAATATGCGGTAGTACCCAGTAATTCCCATGAATGACCAAATATCCACTACGTCCTTAGGGATAGGGCATTCCATGATGGCTCTTATTTTTTTTGGGTCGACTGCAATTCTTCAGATATTACATGTCCTAGGTACTGTATTTTCTTTTGATAAAAGTCACATTTGTCGAATTTAGCATACAATTTGTGTTTTCTTAAAGTTTGCAATATTATCGATAGATGTTCTTCGTGTTCTTCTGTTGTTTTATAATACACTAGGATATCGTCAATAAATACCAAAACAAACTTATCCAAGTACTGACTGAAACTGATGTTCATTAAACACATAAATGTTGTTGGTGTGTTAGTGAGACCAAATGGTATAACAAAAAATTCATAATGTCCATATCTCGTCCTGAATGTTGTTTTACTTATGTCCTCATCCTTTATTCTAACCTATGGATAACCATATCTTAAATCCAACTTAGAAAAAATCTTTGCCCCACCTACTTGATCAAACAGATCATTGATTCTAGGTAGAGGGTATTTGTTCTTAACAGTCATTTTGTTTAACTATCTGTAATCAATGCATTATCTTAAGGTTTCTTCTTTCTTTTTAACAAAAAAGATTGGTGCTCCCCATGGCGAGACACTCAGTCTGATATATTCCTTGTCCAATAGTTCTTGTAGTTGAATCTTTAATTATGTTAATTCAGGTAAACTCATCATGTAGGGTGCCTTAGATATAGGGGTTGAACAAAGCAGCAGGTCAATAGAGAAGTCTATCTCACTTCTAGGGGACAGTTCGAGTATTTCATCAACAAACACATCTCTAAAATCATGTAAGATGACAAAATCTTCTAGGCTAGGTTTATTTTCTTTTTCCAACAGATTTGTCACTTGAATAGCATAAATCTAATAACCTTTTCTCATGCACTTCTTAAATTGCATTGTTGAAATCTGCCTAACTGAGACTCGTTTTCATATGCCTTGTACTGTCCTAACAGTGTCATTTTCATCTTTGTAAGTGAGTGTTTTTTCATAACAATCCAAAACTGCTTTATGCCTCTCTAACTAGTCCATACCAATAATTATGTCATAAGACCCTAATGGTAGAATATTCAAATTTATATTTGTCTTTTGACTGCCTAAACTGAACTCACAGTCGGAAATAAAATAAGTTACTTTTCGTTTTGTTCCTGTTGCTAGTTGGACTAGCCAAGATTTTGCATGTGTTAATTTCTTAAGTTTATTTGAATCCACTACACTAGGAGCGACATAACTCAAAGTAGCCCCTGGATCAATTAAAATAGAAACATGATTATTGTTAACTTTACCTTCAACTTCCACTAAAGTGGACTGGTGATCAGCTTGTCGGTCATCCACGGCTGCATTGATCCTATCTAAGCTTCTGCCCACATCTCCCACTGTAGAGGCTTCTTGTAGGCTTTGAACTATAGTCGTGGCTATAGAATTTAAACGTGGACAGTTCCTCCTTAAGTGAGGCTCTCCACATTCCCATCATTTTAATGGTTCTTTAGGGCTGTCCCCAAACTTCTCGGTTCCCAGATTAACTGGTTTACCTCCTCCTTGGGTGTTTTGGTTATTGGAGTGAAAATATTTCCTTGGAAAGCTTTTTGTTGCATTCTGGAAAAGGGTTGGTTGATATCCCTTCTTCCACTGGTTCATTCTGTCTTGTTTCTTGTCTTTCCAAGCCTTGGGAAATTCAGATCATTGTTTGTATTAGTCGTAACACATTCGGGTTTTTCTGAAAACTCCACTTAAGGTCTTGGGATTGTCGAACTTGATTATTTCCTTATAGGACTGTGGTAAACAACTTAGGAATCGTTGGATTTTTACTTTTTCCTCCCGGATATAAGGCACGAACCTTAGTAATTCTAGGAATTTGTTTATTAGATCCTCCATAGTCATTTGACCGAGTCGTAGCTCATAAAACTCTTTGGTTTTTATTTCATAGTAACTTTCAGATAGATATTTTTTCTTAAAGTATTTCTTGAAATTCGACCACTCCATTTGTTTTTCCTTTAGGCCCTTGGCCAATTTTAGGTCCTGCCACCATATACTTGCCTTTCCTTTTAGGTTATAGATGGCCATTTTGACCTTCATGTTGCTGGAATAGTTGTAGATCCGGAAATACTTTTTAATATCTAGTAACCATGCTTCAGCCTCCTCCCCTGTCCCGAATTCCCCATCAAATGTGGATGGTTTGATTTTCTTAAACTCTCCTTCCAGGTGGTCTACCTGGTTCCTCTTTCTTCCTGTGGTTGTTTTATCCTCTACTAATGGTGTGCCTTCGGAAGAGTTGTCCCCTTTTTTTGCTTTAGGGCCAGAATTTTTGGAGGCTCTCTTACTGACCTCTTCTTCCTCATTGTTATCTTTTGGTCTCTTCTTTGTTACTATGCTTTGACTTTTAAATACACGTGGTCTCCAACTTGAAATTCTTGGTGTCTTCTTTTCAGGTCTCCGTAAATTTTCTGTCTGTCCTATGCCTCCTTTAAATTATGTTGTACTTTCCTTACCATGTTCTCCATTTCCTGGAGCATTTCTAGTCCCACCATGTTCTCCATTTCCTGAATCATTTCTGGTCCCACCATGATTCTTTCAACTGGGTTGTCACATCTAATCGGAGTTGTACACTTTATGTCGTACAATACTTCGAAGGGGCTCATCTTAGCCGATGTCTGGTAACCATTATTGTATGCAAATTCTACCAAGTGCAAGTAGTCTTCCCACTTACCTGGATTCGTCCTTATGTACATTCATAGCATATCTTCCACTATTTGGTTCGTTCGTTCAGTCTGCCCATCCGTTTGTGAATGGTATCTTGTGATGAAATTCAAGTTAGTATTTAACCCTACAAACAATTCTTTCCAAATTGTAGATGTGAATTTTACGTCTCTATCTGAAATCACCATTTGAGGAATACCATGCAGTCTAAAAATTTCTTTCATGAATATTTCAGTGATGTTAATAACTTTAAAAGTAGACTTTATAGGAATAAAGTGTACAGACTTGCTAATCTTATCAATTACTACCATAATTTAATCATTTTGCTTTTTAATTCTAGGCAAACCTGTGATAAAATTCAGTGATATGGTCTCCCATTTCCATTCCAGTACAGGTAGAGGTTGCAACAGGTCGGTTGGGTTTTGGTGTTCAGCCTTCACCTGTTGACAATCTTGGCACTTAGCCAAGTATTATGTTGTCTTACCTTTCATATTAGGCCAAAATAACTTCCTTAGTGTTGTTACTGTTTTCTAGTATCCCGAATGACCAGAATATGGTTTCTTGTGTACTTCGTCCAAAATTGTTAACTTTAATTCTGCAGAATCTGGTATATATAATTTGTTTTTGAATCTTAGGAGACCATTTTTGTCCAAACTCATATCTGTCTTGTCTAAAATTTCTGCGTTATTTTGTAAATCTGTCATTGTTTTAATGTATTTTGCATCATTATTACTTGCATCCTTTATCCTTTGCTCAATGTCACTTTCTGCCCTGCTAATGTTTATCTCAAACAGGCCATGAATTCTTCTACTTAAAGCATCTGCCACCTTGTTTTCCTTACCCTTGATGTGTCTTACCTCGAAATCAAATTATCTCAAGAAGGCCACCCATCTTGCTTGCCTTGCATTAAGGTCTGGTTGACTAAACAAAAATTTCACACCACTATTATCAGTCAACAACATAAATTTTCTGCCCATTATATAGTGTCACCACATCTTCAATGCATGGATGAAAGTTGCTAACTCCAAGTCGTGAGTGACGTAGTTTCGTTTGTGCTCTTTTAATTTTAGGGACTCGTAACAAATAATGTGCCCTTCTTGAGTTAGGACACCTCCCAAACCTTCCTTGCTTGCATCCACACAGACTATGAAGTCTTTATCTGGGTCTGCTACCCTTAAAATTGGTGTGGTTGTTAACAATTCCTTCAACTTATTAAAATTGTCCTGACATTTATGTGACCAATTAAACTTGGTTCCCTTCTTCTGTAGGGATGTGATAGGGTATGCAATCTTAGAGAATCCCTCTATAAATTTGTGGTAGTACCCGATAATTCCCATGAACGACCGGATGTCCACTACATCCTTAGGGATAGGGCATTCCATGATGGCTCTTATTTTCTTTGGGTCGACTGCAATACCTTCTTCAGATATTACATGTCCTAGGTACTGTATTTTCTTTTGATAAAGTCACATTTGTCGAATTTAGCATAGAATTTGTGTTTTCTTAAAGTTTGCAATATTATCGATAGATGTTCTTCGTGTTCTTCTTTTGTTTTATAATACACTAGGATATCATCAATAAATACCAAAACAAACTTATCCAAGTACTAACTGAAACTGTTGTTCATTAAACACATAAATGTTGTTGGTGTGTTAGTGAGACCAAATGGTATAACAAAAAATTCATAATATCCATATCTCATCCTGAATGTTGTTTTACTTATGTCCCCATCCTTTATTCTAACCTGGTGATAACCATATCTTAAATCCAACTTAGAAAAAAACTTTGCCCCACCTACTTGATCAAACAGATCATTGATTCTAGGTAGAGGGTATTTGTTCTTAACAGTCATTTTGTTTAACTGTCTGTAATCAATGCATTATCTTAAGGTTTCATCTTTCTTTTTAACAAAAAGGATTGGTGCTCCCCATGGCGAGACACTCGGTCTGATATATTCCTTGTCCAACAGTTCTTGTAGTTGAATCTTTAATTATGTTAATTCGGGTAAAATCATCATGTAGGGTGCCTTAGATATAGGGGTTGAACAAGGCAGCAGGTCGATAGTGAATTCTATCTCACTTCTAGGGGGTAGCTCGTGTATTTTGTCAACAAACACATCTCTAAAATCATGTAAGACGACAAAATCTTCTAGGCTAGGTTTATTTTCTTTTTCCAAGAGATTTGTCATTTGGATAGCATAAATTTGACAACCTTTTATCATGCACTTCTTAAATTGCATTGTTGAAATCTGCCTAAGTGAGACTGTTTTTCATATGCCTTGTACTGTCCTAACAATGTCGTTTTCATCTTTGTAAGTGAGTGTTTTTTCATAACAATCCAAAACTGCTTTATGCCTCTCTAACTAGTCCATCCCAATAATTATGTCGTAAGACCCTAATGGTAGAATATTCAAATTTATCTTTGTCATTTGACCGCCTAAACTGAACTCACAGTCGAAAATAAAATAAGTTGCTTTTATTTTTGTTCATGTTGCTAGTTGGACTAGCCAAGATTTTGCATGTCTTAATTTCTTAAGTTTATTTGAATCCACTACACTAGGAGCGACATAACTTAAAGTAGCCCCTGGATCATAGCGACATGATTATTGTTAACTTTACCTTCAACTTCCACTACAGTGGATTGGTGATCAGCTTGTCGGCCATCCACGGCTGCATTGATCCTGTCTAAGCTTTTGCCCACATCTCCCACTGTAGAGGCTTCTTGTAGGCTTTGAACCATAGTTGTGGCTGTAGAATTTAAACATGGATAGTTCCTCCTTAAGTGAGGCTCTCCACATTCCCATCATTTTAACAGTTCTTTAGGGATGTCCCCAAACTTCTTAGTTCCCAGATTAACTGGCTTACCTCCTCCTTGGTTGTTTTGGTTATTGGAGTGAAAATATTTCCTTGGAAAGCTTTTTGTTGCATTCTGGAAAAGGGTTGGTTGATATCCCTTCTTCCACTGGTTCATTCTATCTTGTTTCTTGTCTTTCCAAGCCTTGGGAAATTTAGACCGTTGTTTGTATTAGTCGTAACACATTTGGGGTTTTCTGAAAACTCCGCTTAAGGTATTAGGATTGTCAAACTTGATTTTGTCCTTATAGGGCTGTGGTAAACAGCTTAGGAACCACTGGATTTTTACTTTGTCCTCCCGGATATAAGGCATGAACCTTAGTAATTCCAGGAATTTGTTTATTAGGTCCTCCATAGTCATTTGACTGAGTCGTAGCTCATAAAACTCTTTGGTTTTTATTTCATAGTAACTTTCATATAGATAATATTTCTTAAAGTATTTCTTGAAATCTGACCACTCCATATGTTTTTCCTTTAGGCCCTTGGCCAATTTCAGGTCCTGCCCCCATATACTTGCCTTTCCTTTCAGGTTATAGATGGCCATTCTGACCTTCATGTTGTTGGAATAGTTGTAGATCTAGAAATACTTTTTAATATCTAGTAACCATGATTCAGCTTCCTCCCCTATCCCGGATTCCTTGTCAAAGGTGGATGGTTTGATTTTCTTAAACTTTCCTTCCAGGTGGTCTACCTGTTTCTTCTTTCTTCCTGTGGTTGTTTTATCTTCTGCTAATGGTGTGCCTTCAGAAGAGTTGTCCCCTTTTTCTGCTTCAGGGCTAGAATTTTTGGAGGCTCTCTTGCTGACCTCTTCTTCCTCATTGTTATCTTTTGGTCTCTTCTTTGTTACTATGCTTTGACTTTTAAATACACGTGGTCTCCAACTTGAAATTCTTGGTGTCTTCTTTTCAGGTCTGCGTAACTTTTATGTCTGTCCTATGCCTCCTTTAAATTCTGTTGTACTTTCCTTACCATGTTCTCCATTTCCTGGAGCATTTCTGGTCCCACCATGATTCTTTCAACTGGGTTGTCCCAGCTAATCGGAGTTGTACACTTTCTCTCGTACAGTACTTCTAAGGGGCTCATCTTAGCCGATGTCTGGTAACCATTATTGTATGCAAATTCTACCAAGTGCAGGTAGTCTTCCCACTTACCTGGATTCGTCCTTACGTACATTTGTAGCATAGCTTCCACTATTTGGTTCATTCGTTCAGTATGCCCATCCATTTGTGGATGGTAGCTTGTGATGAAATTCAAGTTAGTATTTAACCCTATAAACAATTTTTCCAAAATGTAGATGTGAATTTTACGTCTCTATCTGAAATCACCATTTTAGGAATACCATGCAATCTAAAAATTTCTTTCATGAATATTTCAGTGATGTTAATAGCTTTAAAAGTAGACTTTACAAGAATAAAGTGTGCAGACTTGCTAATCTTATCAATTACTACCCTAATTGAATCATTTTTTTTTTAATTCTAGGCAAACCTGTGATAAAATCCAGTGATATGGTCTCCCATTTCCATTCCAGTACAGGTAGAGGCTACAACAGGTCAGCTGGGTGTTGGTGTTCAGCCTTCACCTATTGACAATCTTGGCACTTAGCCAAGTATTATGTTGTCTCACCTTTCATATTAGGCCAAAATAACTTCCTTAGTTTTGTTACCATTTTCTGGTATCCCGGATCACCAGAATATGGTTTCTTGTGTACTTCGTCCAAAATTGTTAACTTTAATTCAGCAGAATCTGGTATATATAATTTGTTTTTGAATCTTAGGAGACCATTTCTGTCTCAACTCATATCTGTCTTGTCTAAAATTTATGCGTTATTTTGTAAATCTGCCATTGTTTTAATGTATTTTGCATCATTATTACTTGCATCCTTTATCCTTTGCTCAATGTCATTTTTTTCCCTACTAATGTTTATCTCAAACAACCCATGAATTCTTCTACTTAAAGCATCTGCCACCTTGTCTTCCTTACCCTTGATGTGTCTTACCTCGAAATCAAATTCGCTCAAGAAGGTCAGCCATCTTGCTTGTCTTGCATTAAGGGCTAGTTGACTAAAAAAAAATCTCACACCACTGTTATCAGTCAACAACAGAAATTTTTTGCCCATTATATAGTGTCGCGACATCTTCAATGCATGGATGATAGCTGCTAACTCCAAGTCATGAGTGACGTAGTTTCATTCATGCCCTTTTAATTTTAGGGACTCGTAACAAATAATGTGCCCTTCTTGAGTTAGGACACCTCCCAAACCTTCCTTGCTCGCATCCATGCAGACTGTGAAGTCTTTATCTGGGTCTGTTACCCTTAAAATTGGTGTGGTTTTTAACAATTCCTTCAACTTATTAAAATTGTCCTGACATTTATGTGACCAATTAAACTTGGTTCCCTTCTTCTGTAGGGATGTGATAGGGTATGCAATCTTAGAGAATCCCTCTATAAATCTGTGGTAGTACCCCGGTAATTCCCATGAACGACAGGATGTCCGCTACGTCCTTAGGGATAGGACATTCCATGATGTCTCTTATTTTCTTTGGGTCGACTGCAATACCTTATTCAGATATTACATGTCCTGGGTACTGTATTTTCTTTTGATAAGAGTCACATTTGTCGAATTTAGCATACAGTTTGTGTTTTCTTAAAGTTTGTAATATTATCCCTAGATGTTCTTCGTGTTCTTCTTTTGTTTTATAATACACTAGGATATCATCAATAAATACCAAAACAAACTTATCCAAGTACTGACTGAAATTGTTGTTCATTAAACACATAAATGTTGTTGGTGTGTTAGTGAGACCAAACGGTATAACAAAAAATTCATAATGCTCATACCTCGTCATGACTGTTGTTTTACTTATGTCCTCATCCTTTATTCTAACCTGGTGATAACCATATCTTAAATCCAACTTAGAAAAAATCTTTGCCCCACCTACTTGATCAAACAAATCATTGATTCTAGGTAGAGGGTATTTGTATTTAACTGTCTGTAATCAATGCATTATCTTAAGGTTTTGTCTTTATTTTTAACAAAAAGGATTGGTGCTCCCCATGGAGAGACACTCGGTCTGATATATTCCTTGTCCAACAGTTCTTGTAGTTGAATCTTTAATTCTTTTAATTCGGGTAAACTCATCATGTAGGGTGCCTTAGATATAGGTGTTGAACAAGGTAGCATGTCGATAGAGAAGTCTATCTCACTTCTAGGGGGCAGTTCGGGTATTTCTTCAACAAACACATCTCTAAAATCATGTAAGACGACAAAATCTTCTAGGCTAGGTTTATTTTCTTTTTCCAACAGATTTGTCACTTGGATAGCATAAATCTGACAACCTTTTCTCATGCACTTCTTAAATTGCATTGTTGAAATCTGCCTAACTGAGATTGGTTTTCATATGCCTTGTACTGTCCTAACAATGTCGTTTTCGTCTTTGTAAGTGAGTGTTTTTTCATAACAATCCAAAAACTACTTTATGCCTCTCTAACTAGTCCATCCCAATAATTATGTCATAAGACCCTAATGGTAGAATATTCAAATTTATCTTTGTCTTTTGACCGCCTAAACTGAATTCACAGTCAGAAATAAAATAAGTTACTTTTCTTTTTGTTCCTGTTGCTAGTTAGACTAGGCAAGATTTTGCATGTCTTTATTTCTTAAGTTTATTTGAATCCACTACACCAAGAGCGACATAACTCAAAGTAGCCCCTGGATCAATTAAAATAGAAAC
The DNA here is from genome assembly GCA_009831015.1 of Picea engelmannii. Taxonomy (NCBI): domain Eukaryota; kingdom Viridiplantae; phylum Streptophyta; class Pinopsida; order Pinales; family Pinaceae; genus Picea; species Picea engelmannii. The sequence goes on along the minus strand of ML793477.1, from coordinate 96,761 downwards.
ATGATTATTGTTAACTTTACCTTCAACTTCCACTACAGTGGACTGGTGATCATCTTGTCAGCGATCCACGGTTGCATTGATCCTGTGTAAGATTATGCCCACATCTCCCACTATAGAGGCTTCTTGTAGGCTTTGAACCATAGTCGTGGTTGCAGAATTTAAACATGGACAATTCCTCCTTAAGTGAGGCTCTCCACATTCCCATCATTTTAACTGTTCTTTAGGGTTGTCCCCAAACTTCTTGGTTCCCAGATTAACTAGTTTACCTCCTCCTTGGGTGTTTTGGTTATTGGAGTGAAAATATTTCCTTGGAAAGCTCTTTGTTGCATTTTGGAAAGGGGTTGGTTGATATCCCTTCTTTCGCTGGTTCATTCTGTCTTGTTTCTTATCTTTCCAAGCCTTGGGAAATTTAGACCATTGTTTGTATTAGTCGTAACACATTCAGGCTTTTCTGAAAACTCCGCTTAAGGTCTTGGGATTGTCAAACTCGATTATGTCCTTATAGGACTGTGGTAAACAGCTTAGGAACCGCTGGATTTTTACTTTGTCCTCCCGGATATAAGGCACGAACCTTAGTAATTCTAGGAATTTGTTTATTAGGTCCTCCATAGTCATTTGACCGAGTCATAGCTCATAAAACTCTTTGGTTTTTATTTCATAGTAACTTTCAAATAGATATTGTTTCTTAAAGTATTTCTTGAAATCCAACCACTCCATCTGTTTTTCCTTTAGGCCCTTGGCCAATTTCAGGTCCTGCCACCATATACTTGCCTTTCCTTTCAGGTTATAGATGGCCATTATGACCTTCAGGTTGTTGGAATAGTTGTAGATCTGGAAATACTTTTTAATGTTTAGTAACCATGCTTCAGCCTCCTCCCCTGTCCTGGATTCCCCGTCAAAGGTGGATGGTTTGATTTTCTTAAAATCTCCTTCCAGGTGGTCTACTTGTTTCCTCTTTCTTCATGTGGTTGTTTTATCTTCTGCTAATGGTGCTCCTTCAGAAGAGTTGTCCCTTTTTTCTTCTTCAGGACCAGAATTTTTGGAGGTTCTCTTGTTGACCTCTTCTTCCTCATTGTTATCTTTTGGTCTCTTCTTTGTTACTATGCTACGCAACAGTACTTCATTTATTTCTTGTTGTTCTTGTTGTTCTTTTTTCATTTTCTCATTGTCTGCTTTGAAAATCTACAGTTCCACAATAAGGTTTCTCATAGTTTCCAAAACCTGGGTGGCAGAACTTCCTTCATTGTTCTGTCCAGATTCTCTAGTAGGCCCCTGCTCGGGATTCTCCTCAAGTTTGATCTCCTCTTCATTCTGTGTTGCCATGATCACAACAAAAATATTTTTTTTATGTTTGTAACAGTAAATGTTTTTGTTAGTTTTCATTAGACACAAATTCATGTGCTAAGCAAACATTTTTGGCCCTGTTTAAGGTCTAAGTATTGTAACCTTTGCTTTGATGCCATATGTAATGTACCCCAAATTTCCAATAACAAAAATAAAATTAATTAGGGTCATTAGAGTTAATTATTTGCTTTCATTATCTTTCAAGCATTCCTTAACTATAACCATAGAGTAATTCTATTACTCCTTTAATTTCTGCAAATTACACTTACCATTTCCTTGACACAGGTGCAACTAAAAAAAAACAATCCTAACTCAATCCTATTCTCCAAGAGAGGGTGAAAGGGTAGCTTAATTATTGCCATCCTATTTACCTTGGTAACTCCATTCAAATTGCACACAAATATCATAGGGCATACTATGGAAAAATTACATGTGACGACCCCCTAAGATCAATGTAATGTTCAACCCATAGGTCGTATGTGAAATGTTTTCTTTTTTACATGGTTGATTCATGCATAGTTATTTCTAACATGGCGCCGGGACGTAAAGGCATTAAAGCCTCGAATGGTTGTGACTAAAAGGTTGGTACAGGAAGTTTTGTTTCTTGTTGTTTAACGATCCTATACTAACCAACTTTGGCACAAGGGCCAACGAAATCCAATAGGTAAGTGTACCATAACCAGATGAGCAGGAAGACTGAACTAAAACCCTAAACGGATTGTCATGCACTTACCATAAATATTGCTAAGAAAACTATAGAGTAAAACTGTCATGAATTAAATAACCCTGCCTGCGACATTTAAGAGGTCCTGTAGCATACTCCTTTGGGCCATTGTTTGACCTCCGTGCCCATTTTGTTTATGCCACCTCGCTCTATTCACATGGCCTAGGTACAGCTCATAACTATCACCATTAATCTGCTTGGCAGAGGTTTATCTGAGGTTATTGTTTCATTCTTCACCCGTGTTCTGTGTATTTGCAAGAACATTGTAACGCCAACCCTGATGTTGTTAAACTCGGTATCATGGTCCGACTCGTGGAGTTGGGCTCTTTCTTGGCTGAAAGGAGACTAGGAGTCGCTTACCAGTCAACTACCACCCTATACCAGGTAAGTCACTTCTCGGTTGTTTTATCTGAACTCCCTGTGAATTCTAGAAGGTCACCATGCGCATCAGTCGCCCTCTAACTCCTATTGAATCTACTGGTCTTGACCTCCATGGCCTGAGATAGCATTTTTAAAGGCTGTTAGTATACTCGACAATGTCTAAGGTTTTACTGTGGCTCCATTTTTTTTAAATCTCTGTATCAGTTTTCTAAAATCCTTATACCCTATGACATGCATTCGTTCTTTATGAGTAAACCTGTAGGAAGTCCCAGACTGTAATGAAGCCAAAGGGGAAGAAATTTTCCCCCACAGTGCAGGAGCTAGTTCGGTCATATAAATAATGTTGTGTTTACTGTACTTTGGGTTTTTCGTTTCTGTACTATTTATGTTTACTCAACTCAATAGAGATATGATTTCTTGGCCTAAGATTTTCAAAGGTTTCATAACTTTGGTATAGCTTTGTCTGCCTCGTTAATTGTTTGTGTGCATTGTGTTTTCCTTGAGTTTTTAACTTAACATTTATATGAAAATATTTACGGTTCTATCCCTTTGTTTACATTTGGAATTTCCAATCTCCAATGCTGAGAGTATACATCCTGGTGCTTGTCCAGATTTAACTCGGTTTTAAAGGGAGCCCATTAAGTATATAATTATAATCATAGAGATATCCATTATTATACAGAGAGGTCTCTTCGACTGAATATATTCCTTTAGTCTCTGGCTCGTAACCCCATTTGTGTTCCAATCACTAAACGGTGAAAAGTTAAAATCGTGAAACAAATCCCCGAATACACTAGATTCCGTCTAAGTTATACTCGGGTAATTTTAAACAATGTTCGCCTCAAATTATATGCGTTTGAAGGGCTATGTGCAACTTCACTAAGTTTTTAAACCATAAATCATAAGTTTGAGAACTTTGATTCTGGTGCTCCATAGCCCTGTCGTAAGTATGGGATGGGAAAAGAAATGCCTCTATGGAAATGCCTTACCCTGTGTAAACTTTTATTCTTCTGAAGTCCTGAGGTTAACTTATCACTTCTCACTTTGTTAGCGTAACACAACAAATTCTGAATATCCAAAACTATGTTTGTGGTTGTGTTTCTTTTTTCATAAGTCTATGGTTTTAATTAAACAGGAGGACAGTATCTCAAAAACCCTAGCTGAGATCTGAATCGGCAAACTCTGAAGAACATGTTTTATACTATGTATTTTTTATCGTTCTAGTTATGCAATAGATGACTTAGATGTTTAAATGTTCGGTATACGGGAAATTATTTTGAGAAATTATTTTAACATATTCGGTTGCAAGACTAATGGTGGGACCCATGTTTCCTTGCGAAGGTACCCATCAACCTTCTCTGGATCCACTCCTCCCCTTCAGGCTGTGGATAGATTCTCTCAGTGACGCCAATGGAAAAGTCCCCATGCCAACCTCAAGCTAAGTATTAGACCTGTGTTGATTCTTCAGTATTTAATTTCGTAGGTCCTTCCTATATATGACTTACTTTCTCATATTTAAATTTCGTTGTTTTCTAGCTCTTGAAATAATTTCATTTTTATAAATCCCTTGCTTCCTCATAATCCTACTTGCAAATTCTTGTGGTCCATTGCAGGAATTCGGATCTTTTGTGATCAATAGACCTAGCTATCGCCAGATTCGAAAAAGGTATTCGAGTTCCGACTTCCAGAGTTTAAATCTTAGTTTCCAAGTTTTTTTCACTATGGTACAGTGTTCCACAGTAAGGTTCTGTTGTTATGATAATTTTATACCAGGCTTCCAAGGGTAGCTGGTTTACTTGTAAATTCAATTCTTAATAGTGTTGGTCACTATAATTGTTTAATTAATTTCAAACAACCAAGTGAAACATAAATTATCAACCCAGGGAAGTCTTTTGTTTCAAAGATAGCTACGCACTATATATGCTCAATTCCAAAAGCACTTAGTGTTGTAGTAAAGAAATCATCCTATCTAACTTGCTG
>ML793477.1:38906-81069 GCA_009831015.1 Picea engelmannii | reverse complement strand
AAACATATAGTGATGAGAAAGGACGTTGTATACCTTGAGGTGATCAGATGAAGTGATAATATGAGTCTAAATACAGGTGATGAAGGGTATAACAATGGCAAAAAGTATGAGCAAAAAGGTACAATATGTGGTCCCAACAAATAGAAAGAACATAAAGGAAAAGCCCCATATTGAATATGAATTTCACTATTCAATAGTTACGGTCACATATACTGTATAGAGTTTAAAGACTCGTGTAAGCATTATGCCGACTCTGTAATAGGTAGTGTGTTGTTTAGGTATTTATGTAGCTTGTACATTTTCTTCTGAGATTATTAAGAGGAGAAAAATTGTAACCTTCTTCTATATTTAATACAGTCGGATTTCATGAAAACATTTTTGTAATAGTCAATAATTATTCTTTGTGTATTAGATATTCATGTGGCTCTGAAAATATGTATGGGCAGCAACCTATTTACACACACACAAAGAGAGAGAGATAGCTATGATATAGTTTATAATTATCATGGAAATCCTTATGTTCTGTGTATATTTACTGAAAGTTAAAAAGATCGGTACTTACTATTCTTCAGTGTATAAAAATATGTAATAAGTCCTTAATATATTCACACTCGAATCTACATTTATATTGTGGTTCAGAGAGTATATCACTTAAATAATAACCTTCACATAATCACCAACAACTATCATACACAATAGCTCTCTAATTCTACTTACTGAATAATTTCAACTGTAAAAGATTTTCCACAATTCATTTCATTTTACCAATCACAAGTAGATGTATGCTATCAGCCATAAAACAATAGGACATTCATCCAGAATTAAGTAAAATGTATGCTACCAACTATTTAACCAACAGGACATTCAACTAGGGAAGAGTAGATGAACATATTTGAACAAGTGTTGAAACAATAATTGGAATAACCAAGTTCCACCCAACCATAGAACAAAAACAACCAATTTACTTGCTCCGTTCACCCCCTAGTATGACCATGAATCCATGAGGGTGAACTCCAAACTCCTCTTTAGCTATCATCCTCTTCTAGAATCAGAAAAATTCCCCTTGCCTCACACTCAAAAACCAGTGCTCATAATAGCAAGTGATATTCCTTTCCCTAGCATACTAGGCAATGTCATGCCTCCTCCCATATGTTGTATATGCAAAAAGCATCTTGTGCCTAGGTATTTTCCCCTTGGAAATTTTCACAGCTTTACAAATCCCTAATTTTCAAGGGCTGCCAATGGCCAAATTCCTGATTTGCCACTTGTAGAATTCAGCCTTGAGGTAGTTCAAACATGTTCTCCACTCATGGATTCATGGTCAGTCGATTTCAACCTAGTTGTTCCATTTGTCTCTCGGCAATAACTATAAAAATATTTGTTTCTTACAAGTGTCATAGTCAAAGAGTTGGTTGGGCAAATAAAATATTTTCCCAACAGTCATAATAATAAATTACAAATAACTAAATTCCAAATTCGGAATTTCCATAAATGGCAATAATTTTTCAAATTTGAATTTACCAAAAACGGAAATAAATTCCTAAGTGTTTTTTCAGACTTCAATAATAATTTGTTTTTGGGGATATTACATTATTCCTAAGTGTAATTGAATTGGTCATAACCTCGAGAAGGTTTACTTGATAATTCATTGTGAAAGGTTTTATTAATAAGTCATTGTGAAAGGGTTTATTGATAAGTCATGTCTTTTAGGTATTTTAGAGTATAAATAAAGGTTACATCAAGTCACTTTGATTATGCATTGAACATAAGTACAAGAGAGTAGTGCGCACTTCTCTAGGAGGTTATTCTTGGTTTGTGTTTGGATCTCTTTAGTCTTGATTTCGTGAAAGAGCATTGTATGACATTGTACATGTTGGAGGAATCTATAATGAGGAAAGTTTGCATGGTTTTCTCCCCCTTGAGGGTTTCCCTAAGGATATATCTTGTTGTTCTGTGGATATCTGTCTTTCAGTTGTGATCTTTTTTCATATTAAATAATAATAAAAGAATATACAATATCATCTCACTTGAAAAGTCAACAACATCTTAGTGATGTATTCCTCCATTGTGATTTTAGGGAGTTTGTTGTAGTTGAGTAGTTACATTTTCATTGTTGTCGTGGGAATGTTAGAAGAAGAAGCTAGAATCTTATTCTAGGAGATTATTAGTTTATAAAAAAACAATTAGGAGTCTTAATTGTTTCAACCATCCTCAATCGATCTCCACAAACCATCTAAAGCCTTGGAAATGCACCTCAAGTGAGACCTTCCTTGTGTTTAGGGATTGATATGCTAGTGCTAGGCTACAATGATTTTGTTGGAAAACTTTTTGGACTCTAGTCTACTATTTTGATCCAACAAATGGTTCCATTGTTAGGACTCAACAATGAATTTTAGGAGATCGCAACAAAATAGTGACAAAGCTTAAAAGAGGATATCTAGAATCTGGTTAGATGAGAAAAAATATAATTTTGTTGGACAATATATGTTGATAAGATCGATGACATGACCTCAATGAAATATTTTGGGTCATTTTCCCTATGAGCTTGTTCAAATTGTTGCAAATGATTGAGGAAAATCCAACATATCAAAGGTCAAGGAGGGAAAAATGGTAACCTAGGATGCCCAAAATTTGATTGCATTATAGAGTTGTGATGACCATGTCACAATAGCAATATACTTTTAGGTAAAAGGAAATTTGGAAAGTTATTTTGTAGAGTTTTCAATCGAATAGATTCAGTGATACTTTCAAGTTGGGGAACAATTTTTTAGAGGACCCAAGGGAAGGTTGATGAAAGAGATACCTACATGGGTGAAACTTATTTTTTTCAAAGAGGATTTGTTTCCTTTTTTTCCAAGAGAGATGGAAGCATAAACCCCACAATGAATGGGGTAGTGATGGAAAGGTGTTGGTGAAGCTAGGAACTTAAATGGAAAATGAGAACCATGGAGGAATCTCGAGGAAAAGAAAGAGTGAAAAGAACCTTAAGAGGTGCAGCAATAACCAGCCATTGGTAATTGAGATAGATGAGAGTTATTTGTGAGAAAAGAGATTCATTATGAAAAGAAATCAATAATGGAGATATCAATGAGTTGCAAGTGTAAGAAGTGGAGAATACATGAAGAAGAGAAGAGAAATTCAGTCGATAGTTATGTGAAAGAGGGTTGTTGATAGAGGAAAACCCTATGGAGTAGACACAAAGTGAAGAAACACCCACAAGATCAAAAGGGATAGAGGAGAGGGCCTTGGAGGTGAATGCAAGGGTACATACGGATGGGTCGAAGCCACCGCAACAAGAGGTCATACATGAAGATATGATTGACAAACTAGATACTAGGAATTTGGCCACATATGCACACCTTAACAATGAAATTGTGAACATATTATCACTATTTGGTGAAGAAGAGGAACTAGCATACATGGTCACCCGAGGACACAGCCAGCCTAGCTCCACACCTTCACCACATCTTGTGCATTCTAACAAAATTGATGTATTATTGAATCCTAATCATACAAAATTCGGTACACATAATGGTAATTAGAGAAAAGAAAAATATATAGTTAAAGTAGTATACCAAGTGGTGCTACGAATTTAGCCAACAATAGTCAATTTGGTTTGTTTTTAGGAAGTACTCAACATCTCATTGTTTATCCAAGAGCAAGAAGATTTATTCTTGTTGGAAATCCTTGTACTAAGATGGAAGGCACTCATTTAGGACCCTTTTTGTGACTACCTAATTTCTCAGGAAAAGGGGATGTGGATGCCAAGTAGCATTAGTTCTTGTGCAAGGAAATATGGAGTGCCAAGAACATAGTGTGTGGAAACAAAGTTGGTTGAATTCCAAATGATATTGCAAGGCCAAGCTCTCTAATGGTACATGAAACATGTCTAGAGAACTCCATAGGGTATCATATAAATGATTAATGAGCTCAAACAATCATTCATATCGTAGTTTTGAGATGTTCATTAAAGTATATGAGGAAAAACATAGGTGAAAGTGTGTGGGAATAAAATTGAAGATTAAAAGACTTTATTAGTAGGATAGCTTATCAAATACATGACACAACATAAGGAGTGGTTCATAGGAGGACTTCTACACTAAACAAGGATCCATTTGATGCAGTAGAGGTGGGCTTCACAAAGAGGTCCTAGAGAAAGCAATAAAGTCCTGGTCGGATTCCCTAGAAATTTCCTTAGCCACATTGTCATCATACCATCCTCTATTATAGCCCCTTAGATGTCCAAATTCCACCACCAGTTGTCGTCCCTTCAAATAATATGTAGGAGATGATTGGAGATAAAGTGGTTTGTGAGTAGTTATGGTGAATTATTTCTAATATAGAAGGGCATCTAGAAAATGATTCCTTGCATTGGGGGGGGGGGATATTTTACCAAATCACTTCCTAGGAATAACAACAAACAAATATTATGAAATAATCAAATTGTATGGTCAGTCACACTAGATGTGTCCAATCTTATAAAAATATTCATCGGCCCTAGTAACAATGTTTTATGATTTTTGTTGGGAAAATACTCACAACATAGAAAATTTGTCAAGCATTATAAGCCTTAGTAGAAATATTTGAGAAAAACTCCTTCAAAGTTAAGGAGAGAACCAATGATAACCAAAATGGTGATCATGAAGGACTCAGGAGGAGAAGGTTTTAGAGGATATCAAAAAGGTCTTCAAACTAGACCAATAAGATGTTATAATTGTGACAAGATAGGTTATGTCTCAATAAATTGTCTCTTTCCAAGGAGATTGTGATGTGGGCACTATAGAGCCACAAGTCACACCATAGAATATTGCCTTGACCTATTGGAAAAATGGAAAGCCAAATATAGACAAAGAAAACTTATCTTGTTTAGGTCAAATCCCATAAATTTCGAAGTCCTAATGATCAACATAGTAAATAGAGGAGGTTCTCATACCAACGACAATCAAAATCCAGATCAATCATTCCAAATCTAAAAAGTAGCACCAAATCCCTTGGGCTTAGATACATTAAAATAAAGGAAAACATACAAGGAACTTGTAGACATATTATGGGAGGTTGTACATATCATAAATGAAAGAATGAACAATACATTAGAAGGTCACAAAAATAACACATTTGCAACTTGATAAGGGAAGGATACAAGGAACGACTTCATTGGGGCATTCATTAGAGTACTAGAAAATGAACACATGTTAGCTAAGTTGCAAAAGATAAATAGTCACTATAGGGAGAGAAATCAAATTAATTAATTAATCCCCCCCCCTTCTGGGAAGATACTCAAACATGGTGGGAAAAAGATGAGGATACAAATAGGAAAATAGTCAATCTTAGAACTAAAACTGTTGGATAGAGATCAAAGATGTAATGCTTGATCTAGGCTTGGAAGTGAATATCTTGACCAAGAAATCCTAGAAAATGATTGGTATTCCAAATCTTGTCTTCTTTCTCATATAATTGTGACTAATGAACCAATAATAATCTACCCCATCAATAGGTTGCATAATTTTTAAGTAGATCTTACAAGGATGAAGACGATAGTATAATTTGAAGTCATTGAAATAGTATATGAGAAGGATCCATATCCTAGTTTACTTGGTATTGAATGGACTTATGATAATGATGCTAACATTAACCTTAAGAGAGTGAAAATGTCTTTTGAGGATTAAGGAACAATGGTTATGCAGGTCGTCGATCCATATCAAGGGTCCTGCTACATTGAGCCCAATAGACCACATATGAAACCTCACCATAGGGATAAGGGATGAATATGTTAACCCTACCATGTATGGATCTATCAATGGGAAAAGAATCTACACCTTTGACATAGACTCTAAACAAGCATTAAATAACTAGTAGGAACATAACTATGAGATTTATACTAGAAGGTGTGCATCCATCAAACATGACTGATGGATTTAGAAATGACTCATCTAGACCACCCATTTGTGATGATAATAATGTGATTGATGAATTTTTAGATATACTAGAGAACTCCATAGATCGAAAGAACATAATACCAACATTTGACCTATTACTTAGAGCCACTCTATCAAGATGGTGGGAAATCCATAGGGACTCATTGTAAACTTGGGAAGTAGTCCAACCCACTGTAAAAAGTCAATTCCAAAGACAACCTAAATTACTTTATCTCTTTCCCTACTTCATCAATTTATCCATAGGTGTGTATTTATAAGATATGTCCCTAGTTTCACAACAATCTGAGCATTGAGAGTTCATAGGATCTGATGTCAACTCCCTTGTTTATGCAGGATAGAATTGACTAGAAAAAACACCTTCTTATATACACTTGGTCTACTCACAATCTTCAATAGAGTATGTACCCATTATTCTTATCAAAACCAACCCATGAACCAAGTTTTCAATAGTGTGGAATTTATTCTTGCTAGTAAATATATGTGTGGAATCCTCCTTTGAAATTTATTCTTGCTAGTAAATATATGTGTGGAATCCTCCTTTGAAATTTATTCTTGCTAGTAAATATATGTGTGGAATCCTCCTTTGAAATCACTTCTTCTTGATGTTATTTAAAGGTATATTTCAGATTATATGAGGCTTGAAATTTAATGATCTTTGTGCCTACAATAAGGCAATTTTTTGTGTCAAGTAGATGAGTGATTGGAAGTGGTATACCTTCATAATTTTGAATACTGAAATTCACAACATTGTCTTTTTTTCTTATTGAAGGTTGTACGAAATAAGTGATACCCCACTATTTTTTATTGTACAATATTTGTTTCATGGAACTCATTTAGTTTAGGAACATGTTCTTGATAAACATCCACCATTTCATAGACAAAATTGGTTGGTCCTAAATTTAGTAACTTCCTGCTAGCATGAACTTTGTTTTTTATATTGACGCAAGGTATAAAAGGAGAATTATGAGTCTGCAAAAATTCTTTCAATGAATCCTTCTTAGTTGTAGGGGCAGATAACATTATTTGAGAGTCTTGAAGCCCCAATACCGTAATAGTGTTCTTAGCCAGAGAATATGAAAAATCAACTTGTACACCTTCCTTGCTTGCTCAAAAAGGTTTCCAAGGTTTCTCAACTCAAGGTCATCTTCTTAACAATCATCAGAGGTTATGATCTCCACAAACTCTAAAATTTATTTACACATGGATTGATAAAAAATCATGCCATATTATTTATTATTTGTTTGGATAATAGGTTACTTTTATGATATATTGTGAATTAGAATGGCTCATTTGAATCAATACATTGTATAAGTTCTTCTTGTGGATCATAATTTTTACTATCCTCTAGATTAAATTATTTTCCAAGACCATTTTGTAGACCAATGCCTTCAATATTACCTCATTTTTCAAAGGATGATATTTCTTTTTTTGGGGGATCGTGTGGAAGATATTTTGGACAACTTGAATTTGGCTTGTTATTCATGAATAAATATTCTTCTTTAGGAACAAAAGGAGGATAGGAGTATCATTCAAAGAATTATTGACTAGAGGGTTTGTTGCTCTCACGAAATATGTAATAAATCTGCACAAACCTCAAAATAAAATTATCAAAATATTCATCCTTCCTTTTATGAATTCTATCAAGTTCAAAACACAATTCGTCATAATTATAATTCTCATATGCAACTATGAAAACTTCCATGAACTATCTCCAGTTGTGAATAGATTTGGATGGTAACACCCCATACCAAGCCTAAATTCATCCTTCCAACATGAGAGTAAACAACATGTATACTTCATTTTCTTGAAAATTTTAAGAGATTGACATGCAAGTTAAGTATGTTATGATGCCTAAATGCAAAGGTTTATCTTTCACCATTAAATTTAAATTTAAACAAGAGATTGATTTTCTTCTTTGAGATAGCATGTAACGGTCTCCAAATATTGAAAGCATGATCCCATACAGGCATATGGAGAGGAGCCATGGGATATTAATGAATTTTGAAAAATATTCTCCACACGAGTCAGCTTGTTGTCTTCCCTCCTTCTAGCATCAATTCTTTTGACATGTTGAAATGTCTCATTCAATGGTAAGGGGTTCACCCATATGAGAAGTCCCAATTAGACTGCTCCCCTTTTGGTGTAGGGAACCCATTTGAATTATGGCATAGCAACCATTACCGATTTGGGGTTTACCCGTTATGAATATGTCCATCATTTAAGGTTTTCTAATCTAATAAAATGAAAAGAAACTAATCTAATATGCATCAATGCAAATGCAAGCATCCAAACATAACTAATATAAATGGTGAATTGAACACATAACCAAAAATATCAACACCATTATAACTAGTTATAAATTGACCATGAAAATAAAAGAAAGAATATGAGTAAATAACCGCAAAACCCAAAACAGTATGATATTAAACAACTAGTTATAGCTCTATACTTATAAGTTTAAACAAACATTTCCTGAAAACAAAAATAAGAATGTAAAACTAATCATGAGAACAACCTATAGTATAAAGTACATTCTGACAACAATCTCAATTATCATCAAGTACTAGGAAAAGTCCACAACATCTACAACAAAAGAATCAAAATTCTTGGCCAAAGATGGCTTCTCCTCATTAGAAATTTCAAAAAAAGTACACAAAATCTTTGAGAACCAAAATCCCTTTCTCCCATTCCATTTCATCCTACTAATACATTTTTCCTTAGAAGTCAAGTTTATTTGCATAATTTTCAAAACTCTTCCTCTTCAAGAAGCTTTCCTATTCCCCTTGATTTCAAAATATTTATTCAGTTTAAATAGCTATGCATTTCTTGGCTCTGTGACCAAGCGGAAATTATGAGTTCCTTGTTAATGGAGTTGCTTCCCATTTCTTTAATGATACACTTTATAAAATTGGGTCTCTTTTGCATTTTGTTGTCCTTTTCTAAAGGGACTTTATTCAAATTAAATATTCCATACGTTTCCCTTTAAGATTTTACCCCTAATACAATTTGTGAAAGGGATGGGGTAATTCCTTTATAAAACAAGGTTGCATGGCAGCGTAGTCCCTGCCAACGAGGTTACAAAGTAAATTGTGGAACAAATTGTAAATGATGGAAGTGTTCGGTGAAAAAGGTATATCACGGAAATGTTGCGTGCAACATGTATATCACGAAACATGGGGCATAGAATTTTGTTAGCACTGAGGCGTGACCCCGTGAAGCAAGGTAAATTGTGGAAAATGGGGTGCAAAATGTATATGACGGAAATGTTGTTTTGAACATGTATATCATGAAACATCGACCCCGCGGAGAGATAGGAAACTGTAGTGAAGATGTGGCAAGCAACATGAAGCACAGGTGGTATCCATGCAGTAAATGATGCTTGGCATGTAGAGAACCATTTATTTTTTGAAAGTATATAGAAAAATACAATTTGTTCATAGTGGAAGAAAAAATTTGGAAATTTATCCATGCAGCAAATGACGCTTGACATGTAGAGCACCATTTATTTTTGAAAGTATATAACAAAATATAAATTTGTTTGTTATATAGATTGATGAAAGATAAAAATGTATGAAGACATAATTTAAAAGGAGATAAGAAAACAATTTTATTTGAAATATGTCAAAAAATAAAAGTTTGTTACATACTACTGGAAATTTTGAAATTTATAAAAAAATAAAAGTTCGTTACATATTAATGGAAATTTCAATGTGTTTTCCATGTAGACTAGGATTGGAGCTCCAACGGACCATTAGAGAAATATGTACAAGAAACAGGACTGTAGAAAGAAGATAGAGTACAATACCTGCAAAAAAAAAAAAATTGAAAGGTATAAGTGTTTGCCTAGACATTTCCATTTAAAAAAGTGGAATAACTGGGTTGATAAACAAAGTAGGATGCGACCAGTAGAATTACAGTGATGGTACATATGAGCCCTTTGGTTATTTTCTTGTGGTTTTCGTTTCATTGATGTTGTCGACGGCTGCTAGAATCCTGGCAATTGCTTGTTGTCTTTCGTCAGCAGCCTGCTTCAATTCCCTTTCGAGCCATTCTTCAATGTAGCTTCTCATTGGGGCGACGTTGATCTCATTCAGGATTTTTATGGTGAAAAGATCATTTTCTAATTCCCGAAATTCGATAGAAAGATTACATAGAGCCCGATGAATTTTGTCATTATGTACTGAATAGTCGACTAGCTAGTCATCGACATGAGCTTGATCATATTCAAGGATGTTGTAAAACTTTTGCAGAGACAACACCTTAAACATATCAACCTGTTTATCGAACTCTTGCCTAGTTAATTGCAAGGAGTTTGCAATTAATTTGGGGTCTTGGAAGTCGTTGGTATTTCCGGCTAAGTTTATTCTTGACAACCTTGTTAATAATTTATCTTTCTTTGATATGGCTTGTTCACATGACTGAACAATGAGATGCAGGTTCTTCACTTTTTCTTTCCAACATGCATTTAATTGATCGATTCAGTTTTTGGATGGAAGATCTTGTTGTCTTCTTCTTTTTTCTTTCATATTGTTGGCAATGGTGACAAAAGGAAGGACCGTTTTTAAATAGAAATTTTCTTCATCTTTTAACTCCGCCTGCAAATGTTTGAGCAAACTATGTGCCCTGGTTCCAAGGGAAGTGATGGTTTGTGATGTTTTCCATGCCTTGGTAACCATTTCCATTATTTTCTTGATATTATTGTCCACATATCCTCTACAATATGTGAGGAGGCTAGAGGACTCTTTTAAGTTGGTTGTAGGGGTGGCAGGCATGGCTATTTCCAAAGGATTGACAAGCAATGGCATAGGAATCAAAGCCTCTTCCAATCCCTTGACCCGGTCCTTCAGTCTAGCATTCTTAGCCTCGATGCCTCCAATGGAATCATGAAGTGCATATCTGCTCATGTTGTGAATTTGATAGATTTGGGACGGCCACATGTTGGCAAGGTCAACCTCTGAACGATATTTTCCTTTCTTATTTTTTACATATTTTTTCTCAATTATAATTTTTTTGGACTGGCTATCAAAAACAATGCTCTGGAACATGAAGGATTCATCTTCATAAAAAAATTCGGTATTGGATATGTCCATTGGATGGCTATGCTAGATGGTGTCTCCGGGCTGATCAAGGTAGCGGAGCATGCTATCCATATTAGTGTCAAGTTCCATGTTCTCACTCTGAATTTCCGGCTCTTCTGCCTGTCCCATATTTTTTTTTCTCTTCTTCTCTACTGGAATCTTGTGAGAACTATCAATTTTAGAGTGAGGAGGTTCATTATCTCCTCCTCCATTTGAAGAACTCTGATTTTCTTTGTTGTTGTGGTGGGTCGTTGGAACGATGCTCCGAGATGTCGTACTTTTTTTAGTGTTATTTGTCGATTGAACACTCTTGTCATAGGGGCCTTTCCCCTGTTGCATGTACAATTTTGTGCAGATTTGCACTGTGTCTAGGTCATTAGCATCAGAAGCAAGAGTGTTTCCGCCAGTGTCTCTATTTTTGGGAAGGTATTTTTTGAAAAAACAATCGTCGAGGCCAAGTGTTTGTAAATGTGGGAGCATATAGAGAGAGCATGTCAATTGTTTGACGCAATGCCTCATAGAGATGATTTCTCATGCACAACCATGATTGCATGGATTTGCACAGAATGGGTGTGGTGAGGATGCCCTGAGGCTATTTCAGCAAATGCAATTAGCAAGTGTGAAACCCAACTCAAAAACCATGACCTGTGTTCTCCCTGCATGTGCAAACTTGGAAGTTCTAGAACAGGGTATGGAGATCCATGAAAAGGTAATTAGAAATGGATTTTTTGTAGATGGATGTGTGATGAATGACCTAATAGACATGTATGTGAAATGTGGGAGCCTCAAGAAGGCATGTAAAGGGTTTGACAAGATGCATCAAAAAGAATTGGCCTCATGAAATTCAATGATATCAGGATACGCCATGCATGGGTATGCCAATAAGGTATTCAAACTCTTTGAAGAAATGAGACATTCAAGAATTAGGGAAGACCATATTACCTTATTTAGTGATTTATCTACATGTAGGCAAGAGGGCCTGGTGAAAAAAGGTCATGAGTATTTTCACTCTATGATTCGAGACTATGGCATCATTCCAAGAGTGGAACATTATGCATGCATGGTGGACCTTCTTGGTCATGCTGGATTCCTAGATGAGGCAGAGAAATTAATCAAGGAAATGCCACTTGAATGTGGCTCAATGGTGTGGCGTACCTTTCTTATGTCTTGCAGAATCCATGGCAATATGGAGGGGAAAACATGTAGCATAAAATATTTTGGAAATGGAACCAGAAGACCCTACAACATATGGGATTCTATCAACCATCCACATTGTTGTTGTGAAGATGGGGCCCAGGAAAAGTTGGATTGAAATCAAGAGTAGGGTGCACAGATTTATGGCAAGAGGGTTCTCATAAAAAAGAGGGATTGGCCTCTGAGTTTGAAATGAAGGACCTTGGTATGATGCACTACTTCTTGGGACTAGAGGTGTGGCAGAGAACTGATGAGATATTTTTTAATCAAGGGAAGTATGTTTTGGATATCCTAAAGAGGTTTGGGATGTTGGATTGTAAGCTGATGGATACATCGATGGAATCAAATATGATTTTTTTGGATGATACGACTTCAAAGGTTGTGGATGCTACATTATATAGGAAGATGATTGGATCATTGATGTATTTGATGAATACAAGACCAGATATATTTTTTCCCGTGAACATCCTAAGTCAATACATGGTTGACCCCAGACGTGTTCACCTGATTGCAGTAAAACATGTGATAAGGTACCTTAAAGGTACAATGGATTATGGACTCAAGTATGTTGCAGACAATGAGATCAATCTACTTGTAAATTTGGATAAAGATTGGGTCGGTAGTGTTTTAAACCAAAAAAGTACATTAGGATGTTGCTTCACTTTGTGATCTGGTATGATTTCATGGATCAGTAAGAAGCAGTCATGTGTAGCATGTAGTATGAATGAGGCAAAGTATGTGGCAGCATGTGAAACAAGTCATGAAGCAATGTGGCTTCGTAAATTGTTGACTAGATTATTCGATATTGCAATGGAGGCGACTTGTATCTTATGCGACAACCAGAGTTGTATAAAGTTGTCAGAGAACTCGGTGTTTCATGATAGGTCAAAGAATATTGAAATAAAGTATCACTATATCAAGGATAGGGTGTAGAAGGGAGAAGTGAGGCTCCAATATGTGGCTACCGATGAGTAGGTTGCAGATGTGCTGACAAATTCATTGTCAAGGACTAAGTTCGAGTACTTCAGGGACAAGCTCAACATAGTTCCTCTTCAAATGGAGCAATGGCTTCAAATTTTATCACATGGTAGTGGATTTTATGATGACATATTGTAGCTATTAGAGAGCTACCCACCAGCTCTAGATGCATGCTGAAGATACGAGGTACAAATTTTATCGCAGGGTATTGGATGTCATGCATAAGATATCCAAGTTTTCTATGGGAAATTGGATAGTCTCATGATGACATGTTGTAGCTATTGGAAATCTACCCACTGGCCATGGATGCATGTTGTGAAGTCACTATGGAACCCATGTGATGTATATATTCGTGTGTCTGATAGTCAATGGTCATGATCTTGTGTGGATGGCGACATTGTTAAAGTCTATACCGGATAGAATACCTTCCTCATTAAGAGGGAGTGTTGAGATTTTATGTAATTTTGGAAGTTATTCCTAAGTGTAATTGTACTGGTCATAACCTCGAGAAGGTTTATTTGATAAGTCATTGTGAAAGGGTTTATTAATAAGTCATTATGAAAGGGTTTATTGATAAGTCATTGTGAAAGGGTTTATTGATAAGTCGTGTCTTTTAGGTATTTTAGAGTATAAATAAAGGTTACATCGAGTCATTTTGATTATTCATTGAACATAAGTACAAGAGAGTAGTGTGCACTTATCTAGGAGGCTATTCTTAGTTCGTGTCTGGGTCTTTTTAGTCTTGATTTCCTGAAAGAGCATTGTATGACATTGTACATGTTGGAGGAATCTATACTGAGGAAAGTTTGTAGGGTTTTCTCCCCCTTGAGGGTTTCCCTGAGGATATATCTTGTTGTTCTATGGATATTTATCTTTCATTTGTGATATTTTTTTATATTAAATAATAATAAAAGAATATACAATATCATCTCACTTGAAAATTCAACAACATCTCGGCGATGTATTCCTCCATTGTGATTTTAGTGAGTTTGTTGTAGTTGAGTAGTTACATTTGCATTGTTGTTGTGGGAATGTTGGAACAAGAAGATAGAATCTTATTATAGGATATTCTTAGTTTATAAAGAAACAATTAGTAGTCTTAATGGTTGCAACCATCCTCTATCGATATCCACAAACCATCTAAAGTCTTGGAAATTCACCTCAACCTTCCCTCTGTTTAGGGATTGATATGCTAGTGCTAGGCTACAATGCTTTTGTTGGAAAACTTTGTGGACTCTAGTCTACTATTTTGATCCAACAAACGGTTCCATTGTTAGAACTCAACAATGAATTTTAGGAGATCGCAACAAAATAGTGACAAAGCTTAAAAGAGGATATCTAGAATCTAGTTCGATGAGAAAAAATATAATTTTGTTGGACAATATATGTTGATAAGATCGATGACATGACCTCGATGAAATATTTTGGGTCAGTTTCCCTATGATCTTGTTCAAATTGTTGCAAATGATTGAGGAAAATCCAACATATCAAAGGTCAACGAGGGAAAAATGGTAACCTAGGATGCCCAAAATTTGATTGCATTATAGAGTTGTGATGACCATGTCACAATAGAAATATACTTTTAGGTAAAAGGAACTTTGGAAAGTTATTTTGTAGAGTTTTCAATCGAATAGATTCAGTGATACTTGCAAGTTGGGGAACAATTTTTTAGAGGACCCAAGGGAAGGTTGATGAACGAGATACCTACATGGGTGAAACTTATTTTTTTCAAAGAGGAATTTTTTTCTTTTTTTATAAGAGAGATGGAAGCATAAACCCCACAGTGAAGGGGGTAGTGATGGAAAGGTGTTGGTGAAGCTAGGAACCTAAAGGGGAAACAAGAACCATGGAGGAAGCTCGAGGAAAAGAAAGAGTGAAAATAACCTTAAGAGGTGCAACAATAACCAGTCATTGGTAATTGAGATAGATGAGATCTATTCGTGAGAAAAGAGAACCATTATGAAAAGAAATCAATAATGGAGATAGCAATGAGTTGCAAGTGTAAGAACTGGAGAATACATGAAGAAGAGGAGAGAAAGTCAGTCGATGGTTATGTGAAAGAGGGTTGTTGATAGAGGAAAATCCTATGGAGTATGTTAGATAATCCAAAATACAAATATCATAGTTTAATAAGTTAGAATAAAATGATTATTAATTTAGGATATTAAATTAATAATCTAGAATATTTTGGAGACATTTAGAAATAAAGTATTGTTGTAAAAGATATGACTCTAGAAAGGTGTCGTATCTTAGGTTCTAAATTAGGAGTATAGTTAGAATATTGTTAAGATAGAATTTATTGTAAATGGACACTTGTTTATTTAATAAGTGATCCATAACTAGAGTTTGTTAAGACATTTAGCTTATATATAGCTCATTGCAAGAGTGTTAAGTTGTTCGGGTGTAAACTCTTGCAAATTCTCATATGTAATTTATTTTCCTATTTAATAAAAGTGTGTCTGAGGACACTTCTGCCATTATTGTGGTGAGCTCCAGTAATGCAGTTGAACTGAAGAGGAGATTAGCTGATCAAAGGAAGAGATTCCAACTCTACAGGCCAAGGAAAAACGTGGGCACATTTCTTCAGTAAATTGGTCGGTTAAATTTTATTTTTTTTGAAAGGAAAAGAAATTTTTGTTTGCAATTTTTTCATTGTCAATCTGTTGCCTCTTAGTAGGTGAAACTTAGGCTCACATACTATTTGAAAACATCATTTTTCAGTTTCCTCTCCCACTTCATTCTCCCAGACTTATCACTCCCTAGTCTGGAACACTTGTATTCATAGAAGATTGCAGTCCCTTATTTCTCCTGCAATTTCTCCTCTGAATTCCAATTATGCCACTATTGCAAACCACGATTTTCTCTTTACCTTTTCCGACTTGTACTCCTTCCCCATTTCAATATCAAGACAATTTCCAAAAATCATAACCTCCCTATGTGTTTTCCTAATGAATGCGTAAGCTGCCGTCGATTCAATTTCCCTACAATAATTTTTAAATATTTCCTGTAAACTCTCATCTGATTCTGTATCATTGTGAGACTTAGATAAATAAAATGGTAAAAAAATCTTCAGCATGAATTCGCATATATGCATCAACCATTTCTCGAAGTTCCTCCCTCTGATAGTATGTATTAGCGTGCTCTCAACCAGATTGTCAAGCCTGAGTTCTATGCCGTTTCTGGATCTTTTTTACCATATTTATAGAAATGTTATAGTCATCCAAAGCGTAGACAGAGAGATAGCATCTAATATCCTGCATTGGTGAAGGTTATTACTTCATTGACAAACCTTGATTTCCCTTGGAATGTCTGGTATGGACTGGAGCGACCTGTGTGTTTGACTTATTGGTAGAGGAAAATTCAATGTGTGAAGAGGAGGATATGATTGTTATTCTAAGTTAAAGATCTCAATATTGTTCACATTATCAGAGGCATGTTGCTCAAATATTCTTTATCCAATTTTGAATGTTGTTAAACGATGATTCATCTGTGACATCATACACCAAAAGAATACCCATAGTATTTCGATAATACGTTGTTGTAATTGTCTAGAAACGCTCTTGACTAACAGTGTACCAAATCTGTAATTTAATCTGCTTCCCATCAAGATCAAATATCTTGATATTAAAGTCAATTCCTATGGTGGTGATGAAACTTGTGGTGAAAGAGTCATCAGTGAAACGTAAGAGGAGACAACTCTTTCCAACACCATTGTCTCCTATCAATAGCATCTTAATGAGGTAATCGTAATCGGCCCGAGCTCTTGCTGTTTCGCAGCCATCCCAACAAAATTCATTGGATATATATTAATCAAAAGATTTTGCAGGCAACAGTTTACAGGCAACGCTCAATGGATATATATTAATCAATTCCTCTTTATGCAGTGTTTTTTTTTTTTTTGTGGGGGGGGGAGGTAAAAAATTTTGTTTTGTACCTCAAAGTAATTTAACTTTGAGGGGGGGTAATTTGCAAGAGCATTGTAAGAAGTAAAATTTTGAAAGTTACTTGGAATTTGACTAGATCCAAGTGCCAAGCTCAGTCATTTTTCCCTTGTTTCAACGACTATACGAGGGTCAAGGCCAAGCTCCGATAGATCGTTTTTTGTGTGATGTGTCTGGTGTGTTTCTCATCTTGATATCCTTTGCTTGATTCTTTTTTTGGTACAAAGATTCAATGCTACAATGTCGAAGTTAATTAATTTGTTCTCTGACTCCAATAAACTTGAAGGCACAAAATCATACAAGACATGGAAACGTCTCATTGAAAGCACTCTCATTTACAATGAACTTTGGCATGATATATGTAATGAAGATACTAAGCCAACTAAGCCTACAGATGCAGCTACATTAGCAAAATGGGAAGTTAAAAATGCCCAAGAATTAGCACTCATTAAATCTTCAGTTAATGATGAAATGTATGTTCACATTGAAAATACTACTGATGCATGGTCTGCTTTGAAAGTTTTTAAGGATTTATTTGATACTCGACCTAAATCAAAGAAAGTCGATCTTCAATTAAAATTGCTTCAACAGAAATTGACTGAAGGAGGTGATGTACATGAATATATTTCCAAACTTAAGAACATTAAGCAGGAAATACTAAATGTTGGTTTTCAAGCAGTAGATGATAGTTTCATGACCACAATTTTAATTGTTGGATTGCCTTCTTCCTATACACATTTTCTGGAAACTTTACAAGTAACTGGAAAGTTAGATAATCTTACGTTTGATGAAATAAGTGAAATGTTATCTCAACACAACAAAACTTTTGGAAAGAAAAAGCAAGTTGGGGAAGATGTTTTTTTCACAGAAGCCAGCACAAGTAAATCTTCAAGTGACAGTTCTAGAAGCAGAGGAAGAGGAAATTTTGTACAAGGTCGTGGTCGAAGCCAAAGTAGAGAAAACAATTTTCAAGGCAGAGGGTATTTTCAAGGGAGAAGAAATAGTCAAGGCAGAGGCTATTTTCAAGGCAACAGTCAAGGCAGAGGTCACACTCCACACAGAGGTCAAAGCAGAGGCAGAGGATAGAATTCAGGCAGAGGGAGATATTTCAGTCAAATTGTTTGCAGAAGATGTAACAAAGTTGGTCATTATGCAGAAGATTGTCACACTTCCATTGATAAAATTTCCAAGTTTCATCAAAGCACAACACAGTTTGCAAATGATCGAAATGATGATGGTTTAGAATATGTGTTTACCTCATCTTCAGCATTACAGATTTCCACTGATTTTCAAAGTGATTATGAAGATGCTTGGATTTTAGATTCAGGAGTGTTAGCAACAATTTTTTTCTTGAGCACAAAGTACCCAGGTCTGCAGGTTGCACGGGAAGCGTCCCAACGCAGCGCGGGAGAATCTCTTTTCTGATTACAAGTCAAGCGAGCGGGCGAAGTTTTGTTGTTGGCAGCCGAGATCCGTCTATAAAGCTGATCGATGGTCATCGAGTTTTCGGGGCTGTCAAGTTGCCCAAGATTTAGCATAAAAGGAAGCACCCATAGTTCAAGGAAAATCTGGGTCGTCCGATCCAATTGGCACAGGTGGCAACCAGTCGGCGTATCGGGGATCGATGTTTCAAGAGACAAGGGCCCTCCCATTCATTGCATCTAAAATTGCCAATTGGCGAAATGTCGGAGGCACCTTTGGAGCCGAGCTCACGGTCCTAGCATCAGGTCACGTCAAGCGAGCCTGGCAATGAAGGCATCCCCCTTTTAAATAGAGAATGTTAGCTCGGTCATTTATCTTAAGGACATGTGGTGCACATCTGTTCCATGTCGGCATTTGGGAATTCAAGGGGTAAGCGCTCCTCGTCACTTCACCTCTCGAAACCTCAAATCCCGAAGCACCGAAAGCACCCAGAATCGAGCCCATGGTTTTGGCGCCTGGTCGCAAAGGAGCAGGCCTGAAGGAGGGGCGCTAAGGTTTATCATCTGGCAAGACGGGCCCCAAAGCACTGAGAGTGTTCTTAGTCATTCATCCTCGAGGAACATGTGGTGTGCGATTAGGTTCTTCGCCTTTTCGCCCATCGCGATTTCGAAGCATAAGGAACAGCTCTCTCATATCCCCGAAGCGCGAAGCATCGAAGACATCTGGGACCTGGGCCCACAGTACTGCCAAATCAGTTCAGAACCATCAGATCAGTGGGGGGACACATGGCGATCGTTAGGCCCTCCCGACATTTCGTCCATCGCGATTTTGAAGAGAGAAGACCTACTCTTTCCCATCCGCGAACCCCGAAACGCTGAAAGCACTCTGGGAGATAGGCGTAGGGTCACGGCCCATGGTCATTTGAGGGAGTAGAAAGGGTTGTACGGAAAAGGTCAAAAGCGCCAAGTTGAGTTTCAAAAGGGGGGCACTGTGTTCTCCAGATGCTGGTTCGACGTGATCTAAATCCCGGTACCTGCTTGGAATGAATGAATAAGAGAGAGGGTGGTTGAAACCTCGCCTCACTCATTAAGTACAAAGTATGGATGTCTCAGTTGAAAGTCTACCCGAGATGGTCCTCTGTACTAATTCCTTCCATGGAAGCCATGCCGAGTCCTCGACTCGCCAGGGAAGCCTGCGCACGCTAATTCAACATTTAAGGGCTCAGCTACCCCCTGGCGCGAGCCATGCAGAATTAAGGTGGCATATGACAGAGGAGTGTAGGCCAGATTTGATTGAAGAGACTCCTCGGCCCAAAATTCTAGTAGGCCTCTGTTGGGAAAATGTTTAGGAATATATATATATACTTATTTTTTATATTTTTCAGGGTATCGATGGTAGAGCGAAGCTCCCGATTGTAAAGTTTTAATAGACACTCTGGTTCTCTGGTTATGCATATGTATGTAAGATTTCTTGTTTAATGACAGACAGTTTCCTACCCCATCTATGTTTTCATCTCATAATGAGGGAGTTCATGATTGACTGATTCACATGAATTATTGCAATTCTGTTATGATATAGGATTTATTGTGGCATTATTGTATTCTCTGGTTTTCTACGTTTGAATGTAAGAAGATCTTGCGTTTAGATGCCTTCTCCTACAGTCTGTTAGAAACCTGATGTTTATGACAGACCTTTGCATCTCTCTGATACAAGTCTTCCCCCTACTCACCCTTACTACAAATCACTGTCTGAATTTTATCTAAGACCTCACTTGCCCATGCATGCCTGGCCTAGTTTCAGAGTTAGAACGATATTGTTTTGAGTTAACTTCCATTCGATCACCCCTTTTATAAACAAATCATGACATAAACTGATGGGCATCGGGCTCTGCTCCTATTGCAATCCAGGAGTGACTTCCTTCGCCAACATTTCTGGCGCCGTTTCCGGGGACGAAGTTGAAAATTTTCCCCGAGATTGAATGACATTGAGCCTCTAATTCTGAAGGTGCATCATCTATCAGAGCCTTTCAAGATTGCTACTGTGCATCTGGCGACTCCATTGTGACGACTCCACTGGGACGAACCTGCTGTGTCAATTGTGGCTTTCAGAGGCAGGCACACGTGGTCCCATCCACAACTGCCTCTAGATACACCTGAAACTAATCGGGAGGCGGTTATCAGAAAAGGAAAGGTATCTGAAGGAGAGGTTGTCGTCACCGAACCAAGTAATCCGCCATCTCCTTCTATAGGAACTCCATTTTCTCCTCCTCAGTTTCCTAGCAGACCGCTTTCTGAAGTTTCTCGTTTCCTGAATTTCGGGAGTGTTCCTGTTGAGGTTTCCCCCCTGGTCTGAGATTGGAGGGAGAAATCCTTGTCACTCCCCTCTCCCCTGAAGCTATACCTTGGCGTAGACCCAAGACCACAGAAGATTTCCCACTCCTAGCTTTACCACTCCTCCTGTTACTATTTCCACTTCTGCACCAAGAGGAGCGTCCGTCGACTTAAACTCGCTAGCCTTCTCCCTAAACCCCCTGTTGTTTCCCACTCCCCTTAGAAGCTCATCCCCAGTATCCCCTTTTCGAGCTCCTTCTCCTCCAAGTTCTCCTCCACATAATATCCCTATGGCAGGAGCAAATCCTCCTATGACCAGAATGGAGGCCATTATAGCCACCAGGTATGATCCCCTCATGTTACCTCAGCCTCTCAATGCCCTTCCAGCAGATGGTTACCTCAAGCAGCTGCCAAAGTTTACAAGCGAGGGGGACATAAATGCAGAAGAACACCTAGAAGACTTTTACAGTTTTACAGATGATAATGTTATCATGCACGTAGACATATGGATGAGGATTTTTGTCCATAGCCTTCAAGGTGAGGCTAGAAAATGGTTCAAGGCCCTTCCCCCTGGATCTATTGATGGGATCGAAGCTTTGGATAGTGCCTTTTTGAGACAGTGGGGAGATAAAAAAGACTTCATGAATTACATGACATAGTTTGGGTCTTTGAAGAGAACAGAAGGGGATTATGTCTCTAACTTCTCCAAGAGGTTCAATAAAATGTACAACAAAATCCCTACTGAGATAAAACCCTCCGAAGCCTCTACAAAGATCACTTATGCTAGCGCCTTTGATCCCGATTTCTGCCTCCTATTGAGGGAAAGAAGAGCCACTACTCTGGCCCACATGCAGGATGCAGCCGTGGAGGTGGAATCAAACATATTGGTTGTTGACCGACTCAGGAGCACTGCTGGTAGAAACATATCCAGGCAAAGGCCTGAAGTTTCCCCGTCCAGTTCCTCTCCCCTGCCCGTTCAGACAGATGAGACAACTAGAGTGCTAAAATCACTTTCCACCAGGATGGAAAGGTGGGAATTAGAAGGGAAGCCCATCTACAGAAATCCCTAGAATACAGAGAGTAGAGGTTTCAGGAAGCCTAATAACAATGTGCCACAAGATTTTCCTAGGGAACAGAGGAGCAGAGATAGAGATGATCAGAGGATTCAGTCCCTTCTCCAGAACAACCTAGTTTCTCATGAGGAGGGGGAGGAGGCGGAGGAGCTCAACCCCGAGATCCACTGCATCGAGGACACTTCCCTGTTTCCTCATTTGACTCAATCTGCATATGAAGAATCCCTTATCAACACTCAAATCAACGATTTGAGTAGAGGGGAAAGGGCCAGCAACACTCCTAACAAGTATAATCTCAGGTCAAAAAAGAAAGAAGGAAATTTTGATAACCAGGATCAGCCTCCCACAGTGGAAAGGCCTACCGAAGTTGCGGCAACCACTACTAAAGAAAAGAAAACCCAGAATGCTTCACCAGCAGCCAAGGAACCTATCACTGAGGTAAGAGAAGCTCCTAAGCCTATTCCCTCTTTCAATTTTGAGCATGAGATTCAGAAGATTAGGATTCCAGTACCCCTATCTGAGCTAGTTAAAAATGAAGATTTCAAAAGGTCCCTTTCCAAGCTGCTACAATCTGAGTCCCCCCATCCTTCCACTGACTCCATAAATCTCCAAGATGAAAAGCCAGTATTTGTCCTAGGGCCCATGGTAGAAGATAGAGATGATTCATCCCCTCCCTTCTATACATCCATGAACATACATGATAAAGTGTTGCATAACTACCTTATGGATTCAGGGGCTTCCCATAACCTTATGCCCAAAATAGTAATGGAAGAATTGGGACTGGAGGTGACAAAAACTTATCATGATTTGTACACTTTTGATTCAAGGAGAGTGTAGTGTCTAGGAGTCATCAAAGACCTAGTGGTTTCTTTGTTTCAACTTCCCATGAAGAGTGTGGTCATGGATATTGTGGTAGCTGATTTCCCCCCCAAGTTTGGCATGTTGTTGTCTAGATCTTGGATTAAAAATCTTGGAGGAACATTACAGATGGACCTCACATATTCCACCATTCCAGTCTTAGGAGGGGAACAAAGGAGGTTATATAGAGAAGCTCAGCTAGCCTACATTGTTAGTGATGAAACAAACCCCACCAATCACCCCATCTTTGCACTTGACACCAATTTGGGGTCTAGTTTATTGCAGCTCACTGATGCTCCTGAAGACCCTTTCCAAGTCAGAAAGCAGCGCAGTCTTAATTATCTGATTCCCCTTCCAACCCCCCCCCCTCATTTGGAAGATGTTTTTTTACGGAGCTTCTTCTAGCGAAGGCGTTGGTGCTGGAGTGGTTTTCATATCACCTTGTCAAGAGTCCATATCCCTGTCATACAAGCTGGAATTCGAAACCACCAACAATGTGGCAGAGTATGAAGCTCTTGTTCTGGGTATGAGGGCTGCAAAGGAAATGGGAATTAAAGAAGTAGCAATATTTGGAGATCCTGAGTTGATTATCCAGCAAGTCAGAAATGCTTATCGTGCTAATAATCCCTGGCTCAGAAATTACAGAAATGAAGTGTGGGACCTGATTGATAATTTATTCTTGGCTTTTAACATTTCTTTCATTCCAAGGGGGGAAAACACTTCAGCTGATTCTTTAGTTGTCTCAGCTAGTTTGCTCAAAGTTCCTCTGCCACCTATGGTAAAAAACGATGTTGAAATAAAATATAGGCCCTCTGTACCGGACAATGTCAAGCATTGGAAAGTATTCTAAGATGATTTGGAAATCAAAAAAAAATTCCAATCAGTTGATGAATTTTCCACATTGCACATTGATCAGGATCCTGACCCGAAAGGTGACCCTCACCCTGAGGTGTTTTTAAATGAAATTGCTAATCACCAGATTATTCAGCTGCCTAGCAATCACATTCCAAGGGAACTAGTCCCTTTAGAAAGACTGTTCGATGGGAATGATGTGGCAGTAAAGGGTAAGGTTTCAAATGAAGATGTTGATACAGTCGAATGCAACATTGGCACACGGGAGGAGCCTAGGTTTGTCAGATTATCGAGCAGACTGACCAATGAATAGAGGACGGAATATACTGAGTTGCTGAGAGAGTTTGTTGATGTGTTTGCATGGACATACGAAGACCTCAAGACTTATGACACATCTGTCATTGAGCACAAGATCCCATTGAAGGAAGAGGCTAGGCCATTTAGGCAGAAGCTAAGATAGATAAATCCCATGTTGTTGCTTGTCATGGAGAAAGAAGTGAAGAAGTTGTTAGAGGCCCAGATCATCATCCCCTTGAGATTTTTTGAATGGGTGGCCAATCTGGTCTCGGTGAGGAAGAAAAGTGGAGAAATCAAGCTTTGCGTCGATTTTAGGAACCTGAACAGGATCTCAAAGAAAGACAATTACCCCCTACCTAAGATGGAACACATACTGTAGAAGGTAACTGGTGCATCCAGGATATCCATGATCGATGGGTTTTCTAGCTATAATCAGATATCGGTCATGCCTGAGGACAAGGAGAAGACAACCTTCACCACTCCTTGGGGCACATTCATGTATGTAAAAATGCCATTTGGACTAATGAATGCAGGAGAAACATTTCAGTGAGCCATGGACATAGCCTTCATCGGGGAGAAAGACCAGTTTGTAGTGATCTACCTGGATGACATCACAGTCTTCTTGAGGTCTGATAAAGAGAACTGCTATCACTTAAGGAAAGTTTTCTCGAAGTGCCGGAGGTTTGGTCTTTCCCTGAACCCCAAGAAATCCTTGTTTGCTATGATGGAGGGCAAGTTGTTAGGCCATATAGTATCAGCGGAAGGAGTGAGAATTGATCCCAGCAGAGTGGAGGCAATTCAAACCCTGTCACTTCCCAGGTCTAAAAAAGAAGTCCAGACCTTTTTAGGAAAGATTAACTTTCTGAGGAGATTCGTCTCAAATTTTTCTAAACTGGTGAAACACATCACAACCATGCTTGGAAAGGGAAACGAAGTGAAATGGACCGCTGAACCCAGGGAATATTTTTTCCAAATAAAGAGGGCACTAACTGAGGCACCTGTGCTAATTAGTCTTGATTATTCCAAACCCTTCCAAGTTTTTTCTTTTGCCTCTTTCGATACGGTAGCAGCGGTGTTATTGCAGAAAAATGAGGAAGGGCGAGAGAAACCCATTGCTTTCTTTAGCAAGGCATTAAGAGATGCAGAGATTAGGTATGAAATCATGGAGAAACAGGCCTATGCCTTAGTGAAAGCTCTCAAAGATTTTAGGGTCTATGTCTTGCACTCAAAGGTAACCGCATATGTTCCTTCGACTTCTGTGAAGGACATCCTTGCACAGCCTGATACAGATGGGAGAAGAGGCAGATGGATTGCTAGAATCTTGAAATTTGACTTGGAGATAAAGCCCACCAAGTTGGTTAAGGGGCAAGGTTTAGCCAAGCTACTGGATGAATCCAATTGCAAAGCCTTGGGGGTTAGTTTCATCAATACTTGCTCAGGAACTCAGCAAGCTGAGTTGCCCAGCCAACGCTCTCAGGGCGGCTTATCATTGGCAAAATGTTCCTGGTATCGTGATATTTTGTACTTTCTGCAGGAGTTTAGGCCCCCGGATAGAATGGGTAAAAGTAAGGCAAGAGATTTAAAGCTCAAGGCAGTCATATATTGCCTCATTGGGAAAGTCTTGTACTGGAGAGACCCATTGGGGATGTTGCTAAGATGTTTGAACCCACCAGAAGCCCAGAAAGTTATGCTTGATTTCCATGAAGGACTTTGTGGGGGGCATCATTTCTGGAAGACCACAGCTCACAAAATTCTCAGGGCTGGGTATTACTGGCCCACTTTATTCATTGATGTCAGCAGAGAAATCAGGGCCTGCATCAAATGCCAAAAGTTCTCAGGAAAGCAGCAACTTAGACCACTACCACTGAAGCCTGTAGTGGCTTCAGCGCCTTTTCAACAATGGGGGATGGACTTCATTGGGGAAATCCATCCTCCCTCAAGTGACCAACACAGATGGATCCTAACTGCAACAGATTATTTCACCAAGTGGATAGAAGTTGCCCCCACCAGAAGTACATCACACAAAGTAATTATCAGCTTCCTAGAGGATATCATAGCCAGATTTGGTTGTCCCAGCAGGATTGTCACTGATAATGTTGCTTCTTTCAAATCTAAGCCTCTAATTAAGTTTTGTGAGCAGTTCCAGATCTCGCTAATTCACTCCACCCCCTACTATCCCCAGGGAAATGGTTTAGCAAAGTCCTCCAACAAAAGCCTAATAAAGATCATTAAAAGACTATTGGAGGACAACAAAAGGGCCTGGGATTCAAAGTTGAAATTTTCTCTATGGGTTGATCGTGTGACAATGAAGAAATCCCTGGGCACCTTGCCTTTTCAGCTGGTCTACGGGGCAGAGGCGGTTTTTCCCACTCAGCTCGCCTTACCTGTGGCGAAGTTCTTCCAAGATTATGAAGGAGAGTTGGATCATATGATCAGAAGGATTCATCAGATAATGGAAGTACAACAGATCAGGGAACAAATGAGGGACGCAACTCATAGTCATCAGCAAAGGGTCAAACAGGCTTTTGACAGGAAGGTCAGGAAGAAGGAATTCGAGATCGGGAATTTGGTACTTAAGTGGGATGAACCCAGACAGGATAAGGGAAAACACAGCAAGTTTGATGCCCTCTGGATCGGCCCCTTCAGAATCTCTAAGGTTTTCTCAAACAACACGTACAAGCTGCAGGATCTGGAGGGTGAAGAGGTTTTCAACAGCCCAGTAAATGGGCATTTTTTGAAGAAATGTTTTGTTTGAATCTTAGACGGCTCCTTTGTTTGTAAATATTGTCATTTGGTTATTTGTTCATTTTCTTTTTGCATATTTTCGGCTTAGTAAATGACTCCATATCCCAATAGCAAGGCACTGAAACTGCAGAATGAGTTCTTAGAGCATCACAGGGACGACTCTATCCCCCATGGAGCCTAATGTTAGCAACAATTTTTGTCTTGAGCACAAAGTACCCAGGTCTGCAGGTTGCACAGGAAGTGCCCCAGTGCAGCGCGGGAGAATCTCTTTTCCAATTACAAGTCAAGCGAGCGGGTGAAGTTTTATTGTTGGTAGCCGAGATCCGTCTATAAAGTTGATCGACGGTCATCGGGTTTTTGAGGTTGTCAAGTTGCCCGGGATTTAGCATAAAAGGAAGCACCCATAGTTCAAGGTATATCTGGGTCGTTCGATCCAATTGGCACAGGTGGTAGTTAGTCGGCGTATCGGGGATCGATGTTTTGGGAGACAAGGGCCCTCCCATTCATTGCATCTAAAATTGTCAATCGGCAAAATGTCGGAGGCACCTTTGGAGCCGAGCTCACGGTCCTAGCTCCAGGTCACGTCAAGCGAGCCTGGAAATGAAGGCAGCTCCCTTTTAAATAGTGAATTCTATCTCGTCCATTCATCTTAAGGACACGCGGCGCACATCCGTGCCATGTCGGCATTCGAGAATTCGAGGGGTAAGCACTCCTCGTCACTTCACCTCTCAAAACCTCGAATCCCAAAGCACTGAAAGCGCCCAGAATTGGGCCCATGGTTTTGGCGCCTGGTCGCAAAGGATTAGGCCTAAAGGAGGGGTGCTAAGGTTTATCATCTGGAAAGATGGGCCCCAAAGCGTCGAGAGTGTTCTTAGTCATTCATCCTCGAGGAACACATGGTGCGTGATTAGGTTCTTTGCCTTTTCGCCCATTGCGATTTTGAAGCATAAGGAACAGCTCTCTCATATCCCCGAAGCATGAAGCATCGAAGACGTCTGGGACCCGGGCCCACAGTACTGTCAAATCAGTTCAGAACCATCAGATCAGTGGGGGGACACGTGGCGACCATTAGGCCCACCCGACATTTTTTCCATCGCGATTTTGAAGAGAGAAGACCTGTTCTTTCCCATCCATGAACCCTGAAACGTTGAAAGCACTCTGGGAGATAGGCGTAGGGTCAAGGCCCGCGGTCATTTGAGGGAGTATAAAGGGTTGTACGGAAAAGTTCAAAAGTGCCAAGTTGAGTTTCAGAAGGGGGGCACTGTGTTCTCCAGATGCTGGTTCGACGTGATCTAAATCCCGGTACCTGCTTGGAATGAATGAAGAAGAGAGAGGGTGGTTGAAACCTCGCCTCACTCATTAATTGAAAAGTATGGATGTATCAGCTAAAAGTCTACCCGAGATGGTCCTCTATACTAATTCCTTCCATGGAAGCCATGTCA
This sequence comes from Picea engelmannii, assembly GCA_009831015.1. NCBI lineage: Eukaryota > Viridiplantae > Streptophyta > Pinopsida > Pinales > Pinaceae > Picea > Picea engelmannii. Next base: position 52,923 of record ML793477.1, on the reverse strand, counting down.
AGTCCTCGACTCACTAGGGAAGCCTGCGCACATTAATTCAGCATTTAAGGGCTCAGCTACCCCTTGGCGTGAGCCTTGCAGAATTAAGGTGACGTATGACAGAGGAGTGCAGGCCAGATTTGATTGAAGAGACTCCTCGGCCCGAAATTGTAGTAGGCCTCTGTTGGGAAAATGTTTAGGAATATATATACTTAGTTTTGATATTTTTCAGGGTATCGATGGTAGAGCGAAGCTCCCGATTGTAAAGTTTTAACAGACACTCTGGTTCTCTGGTTATGCATCTGTATGTAAGATTTCTTGTTTAATGACAGACAGTTTCCTACCCCATATATGTTTTCATCTCACAATGAGGGAGTTCATGATTGACTGATTCACATGAATTATTGCAATTCTGTTATGATAAAGGATTTATTGTGGCATTATTGTATTCTTTGGTTTTCTGCATTTGACTGTAAGAAGATCTTGCGTTTAGATGCCTTCTCCTACAGTCTGTTAGAAACTTGATGTTTATGACAGACCTTTGCATCTCTCTGATACAATTCTTCCCCCTACTCACCCTTACTACAAATCACTGTCTGAATTTTATCTAAGACCTCACTTGCCCATGCATGTCTGGCCTAGTTTCGGAGTTAGAACGGTATTGTTTTGAGTTAACTTCCATTCGATCACCCATTTTATAAACAATTCATGACATAAACTGATGGGTGTCAAGCTCTTCTCCTGTTGTAATCCAGGAGTGACTTCCGTCGCCAACAAAGAGCATCTCAACACATGACTTTTAGACGTGATTTCTTTTGGAATTTTCAAGAATGCCATCTTAATTTTGTTTTTCCTGCAGATAATACCAAACATACTCCTTATGGAAAAGGAGTATTTAAAGTTTATTTACCTGATATTGGAGAATGGATGATTTCAAATGTATGGTATGTACCCACCTTTAAAAAGAATTTGTTGTCTTTAGTCACGATTCGACAAGCAGGACACCAGGTGATTATGGAAGATGGCTTAGTTAAGATTAATTCAGTCAAACAGAATATGATAACATTGATGACAGGTTATGAAGATGGAAAACTAAGGATGAAAGGGACAGTTATTCCAAGACATTCAGACTTTGCAGGAGCAGTAAGTACAAGTATTTCACCTATCAGATTGTGGCATGTGAGGTATAGACATCTCAACTTTGAAAGTCTCTCCCAACTACAAAAACAAGGGATGGTTAAGGGACTTCCCACTTTCAAAAAGGAAAATTCAAAATGTGAAGCATGCATCTATGGAAAACAGAGTCGAGAGAGTTTTCCAACAAGTTCATGGCGTGCAAATAAGCTGTTGCAACTAGTTCACAGTGATGTTTGTGGACTGCGAGAAACTTCTTTAGGTGGTTGCAAATATTTTTTACTCTTCATTGATGATTTCGGTAGAGTAACTTGGGTTTACTTCTTGAAGCAAAAGTCAGAAGTATTTGATAAGTTTAATATATTTCGTCAACTTGTTGAAAACGAAGTTAAAGAAAAGATAGGCACTCTCAGAAGAGATAATGGAGGGGAATTCACTTCTAATGAATTCAAAAATTATTGCACAGACAATGGGATAAGAAGACATCTTACAAATTTCTACAATCCTCAGCAAAATGGAGTCGCAGAAAGCTTGTTAGGAATGGAAATATCTATGTTAAGCTTTAAAAAGTTAAGTTCTACATATTGGACAGAAGCAATCCCTACAGCTATCTACTTAAGGAACAGATCTCCAACTGCTTCTTTGGACGGAATCACACCTTATGAAGCACGGTTTGGTTTCAAACCTCGAGTTAAACATCTTAGAGTTTTTGTATCAGTATGTTATGCCTTAGTTCTGAAAGAAAAATGAACTAAGCTTGACTCAAGAAGCTTGAAATGCACAATGATTAGGTATTCTGATGAGAAGAAAGGGTACCGACTTTTGTCCAATGGCAAATTTATTGTGAGTAGGGATGTAGTTTTTGATGAAACTGAAAGTAAGAGTACTGAATAAATCGAAAGTCTTCTTCAAAAGTTAGAAACTAAAGACAATCAAAGAAAAGGAAAAATGCAAAGTCAACCAAATTCACCTAATTGGTATGAACTTGATTTTCCTTCATCTGAAGATGATACATCCAGTCCATTTATTTCGACAACATCATCTGGGTCTTCCAACAGTTCATCTGACTCTCCTAGCAGCAGCAGTTCATCTAACAATGATTCTCCACCTCTAGTATCTTCAACTGATCGACGAACATCAGTTTACATTAATCCAATTTACAATAATGGAAATTCAGATCCCCAAACCAGTGAACATCAACTACCAAAATGGGCAGTTCAACTTTTGAAAGATGTAAGGTCTAATGAGTAGAATAAAATAGGAACAAGGGGATCATGTAACAGTGAAGGAAATTTTGCCTTGGTAGAAAATGATTTTACTGAACCTTCCACATACAAAGAAGCAGTAAAACATAAAGAATGGCAACAGGCTATGGTTGAGGAGTATCAAGCAGTAATTGATAACAACACTTGGAAACTTGTTGATTGTCGTACAAGTGTTAAACCCATCAGATGTAAATGGGTTTACAGAATTAAATACAACCAACATGGTGAAATTGACAAGTATAAAGAACGACTTGTGGCTAAAGGTTTTGCGCATCAGGAAGGCATTGATTATGAGGAAACTTTTGCTCCTACAGCTAAATGGAATACCATCTGATTAACACTTGCATTGGTCGCTCAGAAAGGTTGGACATTTCATCAAATGGATGTAAAAAGTGCTTTTCTCAACAGAGACTCACAGGAAGATGTGTATGTGCAACAACCACTGGGTTTTGAAATTGCAGGGCAGGAACATAAAGTCTGCAAATTAATTAAGGATTTATATGGGTTAAAGCAAGCTCCCCGAGCTTGGTATACCAAAATGGATGAATATCTTAGGAAGGTTGGTTTTCAACGAAGTGAATATGATGATACTTTGTATATCCGTCAACAGGTTCCATATCTGGTGATTCTTATTATGTATGTAGATGATTTGATCATTACAGGAAACAATGATGATCATATTACATAGGTGAAAAAGGAGTTACATGCAGGTTTTAAGATGACTGATTTGGGACTACTTCACTACTATCTTGGAATTGAAGTTTTCCAACGTCCAAATCATATTTTCATTTCTCAGAGTAAGTATGCAGCAAAAATACTTTAGCGATTTGGCATGCAGGATTGAAAACCATCTCTTACCCCTATGGAACAACACTTGAAACTTTCAAAATTTGAAGGGGGGGGAATGGTAGACAACACTATTTATAGATAGTTGATTGGCAGCTTGATTTATTTGAAAAAAACTCGACTAGATCTATCTTATGCAGTCAGTATTCTTTCACGCTTTATGCAACAACCATGGGACATCCACTGGAATTCCGCCAAAAGAGTTCTTTGATATATCCAAGGAACAAAAGATTTTCGTCTTCTTTACAAAAAGACTAAAAAAATTGTACTTGGTGGATTTTTAGATGTCGACTTTGTCGGAAGTATTGATGATCGAGCATCAACATCAGGTTATTTATTGAAAATGGGTTCAACAGCAGTGTCTTGGAATTGTAAGAAACAAGCTACAATGGCCACTTCTACAGCAGAAGCAGAATACATCTCAGCCTGGGAAGCAACATGTGAAATTGTTTGGTTACGCAGAATTTTATAGGACTTGGGCATTTCTCAAGCAGAAGCTACATCATTATTCATCGACAGCCAGTCATCCATTAAGCTTGCCAAGAATCCAATTTTTCATTCAAAGACAAAGAACGTGGACACCAAGTATCATCATATCAGACCACTCATTGCAAAGGATGTCATCAAGCCAATTTATTGTCCTTCAGAAGATCAGATCTTCGACATTTTCACAAAACCTCTTGGCAAAATAAAATTTACTAAGTTCAGGGATGAACTTGGTATATGTTGTAATGTATCTTTGGATCATAGGGGGGGATGTTAGATAATCCAAAATACAAATATCATAGTTTAATAAGTTAGAATAAAATGATTATTAATTTAGGATATTAAATTAATAATCTAGAATATTTTGGAGACATTTAGAAATAAAGTATTGTTGTAAAAGATATGACTCTAGAAAGGTGTCGTATCTTAGGCTCTAAATTAGGGGTATAGTTAGAAGATTGTTAAGATAGCATTTATTGTAAATGGACACTTGTTTATTTAATAAGTGATCCATAACAAGAGTTTGTTAAGACATTTAGCTTATATATAGCTCATTGCAAGAGTGTTAAGTTGTTTGGGTGTAAACTCTTGCAAATTCTCATATGTAATTTATTTTCCTATTTAATAAAAGTTTGTGTCTGAGGACACTTCTTCCATTAGAGTAGACACAAAGTGAAGAAACACCCACAAGATCAAAAGGGGTAGAGGAGAGGGCCTTGGAGGTGGATGCAATGGTACTTACAAATGGGTCGAAGACACCGCAACAAGAGGTTATACATGAAGATATGATTGAAAAACTAGATACTAGGAATTTGGCCACATATGCACACCTTAACAATGAAATTGTGAACATATTATCACTATTTAGTGAAGAAGAGGAACTAGCATACATGGTCACCCCAGGACACAACCATCCCAGCTCCACACCTTCACCACCTCTTGTGCATTCTAACAAAATTGATGTAATATTGAATCCTAATCATACAAAATTAGGTACACATAATTGTAATTAGAGCAAAGAAAAAGATATAGTTAAAGTAGTATACCAAGTGGTGCTATGAATTTATCCAACAATAGTCAAGTTGGTTTGTTTTTAGGAAGTAGTCAACATCTCATTGTTTAGCCAAGAGAAAGAAGATTTATTCTTGTTGGAAATCCTTGTACTGAGATGAAAGGAAATCTATTAGGACCCTTGTTGTGACTACCTAATTTATTAGGAAAAGGGGATGGGGATGCTAAGTATCATTGGTTCTTGTGCAAGGAAATATGTAGTGCCAAGAACATAGTGTGTGGAAACAAATTTGGTCGAACTCCAAATGATATTGCAAGGCCAAGTTCTCCAATGGTACATGAAATATGTCTATAGAACCCCATAGGGTATCATCTAAATTATTAATGAGCTCAAAAAATCATTCATATCGTAGTTTTGAGATGTGCATTAAAGTATATGAGGAAAAACATAGGTGAAAGTGTGTGGGAATACAATTGAAGATCCAAAGACTTGGTTAGAAGGATAGCTTATCAAATCCATGACACAACATAAGGAGTGGTTCATAGGAGGACTTCTACACTAAACAAGGATCAAATTGATGTAGTAGAGGCGGGCTTCACAAATAGGTCCTAGAGAAAGCAATAAAGTCTTGGTCGGATTCCCTAGAAATTTCCTTAGCCACATTGTCATCATACCATCCTCTATTATAGCCCCTTAGATGTCCAAATTCCACCACCAGTTGTCGTCCCTTCAAATAATATGTAGGATATGATTGGAGATAAAGTGGTTTGTGAGTAGGTATGGTGAATTATTTGTAAGATAGAAGGGTATCTAGAAAATGATTCCTTGCATTGGGGGGGAAATATTTTACCAAATCACTTTCTAGGAAGAACAACAGACAAATATTATGAAATAATCAAATTGTATGGTCAGTCACACTAGATGTGTCCAATCCTATAAAAATATCCATCGCCCCTACTAACATTGTTTTGTGATTTTACATAGAAAATTTGTCAAGCATTACAAGCCTTAGTAGAAATATTTGAGAAACAATCCTTCAAAGTTAAGGAGAGAACTAATGATAACTAAAATGGTGATCATTTAGGACTCAGGAGGAGAAGGCTTTAGAGGAGATCAAAAAGGTCTTCAAACTAGACCAATAAGATGTTATTATTGTGACAAGATAGGTTTTGTCTCAATAAATTGTCTCTTTCCAAGGAGATTGTGATGTGGGCACTATAGAGCCACAAGTCACACCATACAAGACTACCTTGACCTATTGGAAAAATGGGAAGCCAAAGATATACAAAGAACCTTATCTTGGTTAGCTCAAATCCCATAAATGTCGAAGTCCTAATGATCAATATAGTAAATAGGGGAGGTTCTCATACCAACGACAATCAAAATCCATATCAATCATTCCAAATCTAAAAAGTAACACCAAATCCCTCGGGCTTAGATATCCTGGAATTTGTAGACATCTTATGGGAGGTTGTACATATCATAAATGAAAGAATGAACAATACATTAGAAGGTCACAAAAATAACACATTTGCAACTTGATAAGGGAAGGATACAAGGAATGACTTCATTGGGGCATTCATTAGAGTACTAGAAAATGAATACATGTTAGCTAACTTGCAAAAGATAAATAGTCACTATAGGGAGAGCAAGCAAATTAATTAATTAATTCCCCCCTCCTCGAAAGATAGTCAAACATGGTGGGAAAAAGAAGAGGATACAAACAAGAAAATAGTCAATCTTAGAACTAAAATTGTTGGACAGAGATCAAAGATGTAATGCTTGATCTAGGCTTGGAAGTGAATATCTTGACCAAGAAATCCTAGAAAATGATGGGTATTTGAAAGCTTGTCTTCTTTCCCATATAATTGCGACTAGTGAACCAATAAGAATCTACCCCATCAATAGGTTGCAGAATGTTGAAGTAGATCTTACAAGGATGAAGACGATAGTATATTTTGAAGTCATTGAAATAGTATATGAGAAGGATCTCTATCCTACTTTACTTGGTATTGAATGGACTTATGATAATGATGCTACCATTAACCTTAAGAGAGGGAAAATGTCTTTTGAGGCTTAAGGAACAATGGTTATGTAGGCCATCGATCCATATCAAGAATCCTCCTTTGAAATTTATTCTTTCTAGTAAATATATGTGTGGAATCCTCCTTTGAAATCATTTCTTCTTGATGTTATTTAAAGGTATATTTCAGATTGTATGAGGCTTGACATTTAACAATATTTGTGCCTACAATAAGGAAAATTTTTGTGTCAAGCAGATGAGTGATTGGAAGTGGTATACCTTCATAATTTTGAATATTGAAATTCACAACATTGTTTTTTTTCTTTTTGAAGGATGAACGAAATAAGTGATACCCCACTATTTGTTGTTGTACAATATTTGTTTCATGGAACTCATTTAGTTTAGGAACATGTTCTTGATCAACATCCACCATTGCATAGACAAAATTGGTTGATCCTAAATTTAGTAACTTCTTGCTAGCATGAACTTTGTTTTTTATATTGACACAATGTAGAAAAGGAGAATGATGAGTCTGCAAAAATTCTTATTTAGGATGAGGATGCTTATTGAAAGAATTGTGTTCTAAATAAGCATCCTTCCTTTTATGAATTCTATCGAGTTTAGAACACAATTCATCATAATTATAATTCTCATATGCAACTACGAAAACTTACATGAACTGTCTCCAACTATGAATAGATTTGGATGGTAACACCCTATACCAAGCCTGAATTCATCCTTCCAAAGTGAGAGTAAATGAAATATCCCTGATCCCACTGATCAAGATATTTGCTACTGATCTATTATTATGTCTTGCAGATCTGATACACTGGGGATTTCTGGATGCATTTCAGTTGTATATTTGAGATCTTGATGGTTATTGCATGTGCATGTTGGTTATTGCAAGTGCATGTTGCATATTTATGGTTTAAACAGCATATAAAGGATGCATGCAGAAGTAAAGAACATCAACTGCCCAATATCATGTATTATACAGTTCGAGCATGGAAATACAATAGCCTACTGGAAATATAGAATATAAACGTCAGCCAGATCTCATGGATCAACACTGGAATACAATCAAATAACATAAAAATACCCTTGATCAGAAGATGATAGCATATCTGATGCATGCACGGATAGATCAGCGAAAATATGTGATTCTGACGAAGTACGGTAACCGCTACCAGCTGGGAAACTCGTCTGGAAGTTCAGACCATCAAAATATGTTGGAAACTGCTCCAAAAGAAGCACCCTGGCCTCTAGACTGAAATGGGTGAGTGTCGGATCTCGAATCTAGTCTCTAAGGCACTGGATCTGGACCCCTGGGGGGTTTGCGCACCTCCTAGAGAACTGGATGCGCCCCAACGGATTCCACCAATGGAATCTACTACTATATGGCTCACGACGATCATCTCGCTAAATAAGGAAATGGTTCAGAAGGATTTGTCCGGATCTGATCCGAAACTCTGCATGTAACACCAAATGTTTGTCCGAAAGAGTTGTGCCCTAAATGGCTAAATGAGTCGATCTGTAAGATTCCACTGTTAGAATATGACGATAGATGGCTCAATAGAAGCGCCCTGGATGGATCTCAAATGGATTGGAAGGAAACTGCAATCTGGATACGGATCTCGTGCATCTCTCCAAACCCTCAAACTGACTTGCTCCCTCACTGGATGAGATGCGCACTCTACAATGGATACTCCTGAAAAGTATGATGAAATGATTGGATGGTATCTCCGATGGGCTAGGGTGTGTCTCTCAACACCGAAACCGATCAATGATGGTGGTTTCCTCCAGAAATCCACAAAACAGTAAGGTCAGCTCTCCTCCTCCTCTAGGAACTCTCAACATCAAATCATAACAATGCATAATGAGGAATTAGGTCAAATTCCTCCTTTTATACCTTTCCCAATCTAATTCACCATTGACCTCACTTAAGCTAGGCGCTTTTCCTCCTAAAGTGATTAATTAATTAATTAAGTCCCCCTTTAACACCTTTTCATTCTAATTCTTCGTTGACTTAGGCTTAAGTGACTTTTCCTAAGTATGTTGGCTTAATTCATCGTTTAGCCATCAAGTCCTTCTTATTTATCCATCTTGTTCCCTATTTGTGCCTGAATATAGTCTACAGGAACATATAGACTACTAAGTCACTCCCTACTGGCCTACTCTTGCGAATGGGACATCACAGTCCTCCCTTCCCGAGATTGCTTGTCCTCAAGCAACATCAATCCTGGGTGTTGTAACATATGCTCTCCCTCCCATGTGGCATCCTCCACTAGAAGACCTCTCCATCTAACCAAGCACTCTCTGATGATCCTGCTCCTCAATCTGTGCTCTCTCTGCTCTAGTACCTCCTCTGGCACTAGCTCCAACTGACCCTCCTCATCCAAGAGTGGCAACTCCTCTGAAATGCTAACCTGTTGTCCCACATCCTTTTTAAGGAAAGAGACATGAAAGATGTTATGAATCTTGTTGTCTTTCGGTAGCTCTAGCTCATATGCCACCTCGCATATCCTCCTGATGACTCTGTATGGCTCGTAGAACTTTGGCTTCATCTTCTCTGCTCCGCTCCTCTTCAAGGAGGATTGTCGGTATGGCTGTAATCGTAGAAAAACCAAATCCCCTACCTCAAAATTGCGTTCAACTCTATGTCAGTCTACATATATCTTTTTTTTATTCTGAGCTAACTGCAAATTCTCCCTTACTGATTGAAGAATCCTCTGACTCTCCTCCACCCAATCCTTGGCCCCCGGGACCCTGTTGTCCCCAAACACAGTCTCTATAAAGGAGGGTGCATCGTATCCATACAATGCCCTGAACGGTGACATCCTGATAGACATATGGTAAGTTGTGTTGTAGCAATACTCACCCATATGTAACCATCTCACCCAAGTGCATTATTACCCCCCCACATAGTTCCTCAGATACCCTTCCACCCATTTTTTGATGATCTTTGTCTTCCCATCTATCTGTGGGTGGTCACTGGTACTCGTGGCTAGCTTTGTTCCTGTCAATCTGAAAATATCCTACCAAAATGCGTTGATGAAGCGCCCATCCCTATCACTGACTATCTGCCTGGGTAGCTCGTGCAACTCGAATACCTCCCTGAAAAATAACTCTGCTACCTGTATGGCCTTGTAGTCTGTGGGTATGGCGAAGAAATGTGAAAATTTGGTCAATCTGTCAACCACCACAAATATACAATCCTTGCCCTGCACTCTAGGGAGGCCTATAATGAAATCCATGGAAATGTTCTCCCATTTCTTCTCTGGAATGGGTAGAGGTTGTAGTAGCCCTGCGGGGTGTGTCTACTTGGACTTGTTCTGCTGACAAGTCATGCACTCTCGTATGTGTTTCAGCACATCATCCTTGAGACCCTTCCATGAGAATCTCTCCCTGGTCTGCCTATATGTTTTGAAGTACCCCTGATGCCCTGTTGTAGGCGAATCATGACATACCTTCAAAATTTTCCCCTTCAGGGTGGATCCTGGAACCAAGTAGACCCAATCCTTGTAGAAAATTACGTCATCAAGAACCCGATATCTATCATCAATCACTTGTTCGTCCATCACCTCACAAGCAAATGTTTTTTTGGAATATTCCACCAAAAAATGAGCTTTCCAATATGTACAAATGTCCATCATCGAACATCCTGGTGGCCTCCTGGACAAGGCATCTGCCACGATATTCCTTTTTCCCTTGACATACTCAATGTCAAAGTCAAAGGCTTGGATCTTTGAGACCCACTTATGTTTCCTCTCACTGAGGTCTTTCTGATTAAGGAAATACTTGAGACTGTTATGATCAGTCTTCACTACAAACCTGTTGCCAACCAAATACTGCCTGAATTTGGTTAAGGCATGCATGATCACTAGCATCTCCTTGTCATAAATAGGATAGAGTCTCTCTGAATCGTTGAGCTTTCTTCTCTCAAGCACAATGGGGTGCCCCCCCTGCATCAAGACTGCTCCAATCCCCACCCCTGATGTGTCGCACTCTAAGACAAACAGCTGTGAAAATTCTGGAAGGGATAGAACAGGGCATGTGCTCATAACCTCCTTCATTTTGTTGAATGTCTGTTGAGACTCCTCTGTCCAATTAAAAGCACATTTATTGTTCAATCCTGTGAGTGGTTCTCCCAACTGTGAAAAACCCTTGACGAACCGCCTGTAGTAACTGCATAACCCAAAGAATCCTCTCAGCTCCATGAGATTCTTGGGCATTGGCCAATCCACAATGGCCCTGATCTTTTCCTGGTGAACCTGTACTCCTTTCCCACTAATGATATGCCCTAAGTACATTACTTCCCTCATGCCAAATTCTCATTTGGATTCCTTGGCATATAAATATTGTGCCTGCATAATATCCAAGACCTTCCCCAAATGTGCTAAATGCTCATCCCATGTCTTGTTGTAGATCAATATATCGTCGAAGAATACCAGAAGCTACTTCCTCAACTGTCCTCTAAAGATATGGTTCATGCAAGAATGGAAAGTGGTTGGTGCGTTGGTCAGTCCAAATGGCATGACCAAGAACTCAAAGTGTCTGAAATGGCATTGGAACGTTGTCTTCTCAATGTCTTGCTCCTTGATGTTGATCTGATGGTATCCTGAGCGTAGATCAATCTTAGTGAACAAGACTGCCCCATGTAACTCATCCATCATCTCATCTATGTGTGGAATGGGGTAACGATTCTTGATTGTTTTCTTGTTGAGCACTCTGTAATCGATGCACATCCATAACATGCCATCCTTCTTCAGTACCAGGACGACTGAAGATGCAAAAGGACTCATGTTGGGCCTGATGTGCCCCATAGCGAGCAATTCTTTGATTTCTTTCTCAATTTTGTCCTTAAATTTCTTGGGGTTCCTATAGGGTGTTGTAATCACCGGTGTAGCCCCTGCCTCTAACTCAATCATGTGCTCAAAACCCCTGTCTAGCGGTCTCACTCGTGGTATCGGCCAAAATATTGGCTCATAATGTCCCAAAAGCTCTTTGATCTGTGGATGGTACTGCTCCCTACCCTCTGAGTCCTTTCGCATAGTGATCAAACACTCTGTTGCGTAAGCCACATCACCGTGATGAAATATCTGCTCCATCCTCTTTGTCGATACTGCTCGAGGTGCCCCTGTAGACATGCCTCTCAGCACAAATCTCGATCCACTAGCGTCTCTGAAGCTCATGGTCAACGTCTGATAGTTGAACCCAATCTCCCCCAATGAATATAACCATTGTACCCCTAACACGACATCAGTATCTGATAGGTCAACTACATAGAATGTGTCAGTCATGGTGTAGTTTCCTAGTTTAACCTCTAAGTCAGGGATCGTGTCCAAGCATGTCATCGTGTATCCATCAGCCACTGCCACATGGAATCCCTCAAACTCCTCTATGTGTAACCCCCTCCTGGCTATTAGCATCGGAAGTCACTCCTGGATTGCAGCAGGAGCAGAGCTCGACACCCATCAGTTTAATGTCACGATTTGTTTATAAAATGGATGATCAAATGGAGGCAAACTCAGTACAGCATCATTTCAATTCTGAAAATAGGCCAGGCATGCATGGGCAGGTGAGGTCTTAGATAAACTTCAAACAGTGAGTTGTAATAAGGGTGAGTAGGGGGAATACTTTTATAAGAAGAGTGCAGGGGTCTATTATAAACATCAGGTTCCTAACAGACTATGAGAAGAAACGTCCAAAGGCAAGATCTTCTTACATTCAAATGTAGAAGACCAGAGAAAACAGTAATGCAACAACAAATCCTTTATCATAACATAACTGCAACAATTCATGTGAATCATTCGATCATGAAATCTCTGGCATGAGACGAAAACAAAGGCGAAGTAGGAAAACTGTTTGTCATAAAACAAGAAATCTCAGATACAGATGCACAACTAGGGAACTAGAATGGTTGTTAAAACATTACAGTCGAGAGCTCCGCTCTACCATCGATAGATACAAAAATGGCGAAAACACCTACATATACTCAAAACAACAACAACAACAAAATCGAGACGTTGCATTAAAATATTTGCGTCTACATGGCTTCTGACAATCTGCACCTGCAGTCTCTGGGCGATCGTGCACATATGGAAGACGCAATCAGAATTCTGACAGTTCCGCAAGTGAATCGACGTGCTCTTAATTCGTCGCCGAACTTTCCCATTATGGTGGAGATGATGTCTAACCACCACCAACTACCTTAGTAACTGCTTCATTGGGATTGAGGATGACCCGGCCGACTTGGCACCTTGGGGATGTGGAAGACCCCTCATGCTGCCACCTGGATTAATTGAACGGCCCGATGAATAGGCGTGGAGGCCAGCGTGAAGGGTTGGGCGCAGAATGGGAGTGGTGGCACCAAAACTATGAGGGTGTGATAAGAAGTGACGAGGTGTGAGAGAGGCGACAGGAGAAGACACATGGAGGAAGGCAATAAGCGGAGGGGGTAGGAGATGAGATATAATGGGCACGTTTTTAGTGGGAGGCTGACGTGGAAGGGAGCAGGACACATGGCAGGTGGTGAGTGGATGATGAGATGGGAAAGGGACCACACGGACCAGAAGAGGGGAGATGGACAGATGTCGGAGGATGAGGAAGGGGCTAAAGGGAGCGAACCTCATCGCACGGTTAGGTGGAGAACAGATGGCAAGATGACACGACAAGAAAGGGGGCCCCACGTTGATTTAAATGTAGAAAGACAGATGGTGTCTGGATTGCCTGTGCGTCGTTGATCTGGGCGCTCAAATCGCAGCCGTCGGAGAGATGCGTCCCCAATTCTGGACCCCCCCCCTCCGCTTAAAGGTAGAAAGGCGGGGGGGTCCGGAATCACCCTGCGCGTCGTTGATTCAGGTGCTCCGATCGTGACCATTGGAGAGGTGCGCCCCTGATTCTGGACCCCCCCCCCCCTCCGCTTATAGGTAGAAAGGCGGGGGGGCTCCGGAATCCCATGTGCACCGTTGATCCGAGAGCGCGAATCTCTGTCGTCCAAATTTTCCGATCGCTTAATCACAAGCGCACTTGTGCCCCGAGCTTATAGTAAATGGGTTTTTCACCCACTCCTTCACATTCTAACCCCCCTTACCATAAATGTCGCTAACATTAGGCTCCATGGGGGATAGTGTTAATGTTTATGCCATTATTATAGTTCTTTGCATTTCATAAGATAAGAGTATAATAAGAACAAGATCACTGAGAAATACACATCCACAAGAGACACAACATTTATCCTGGGAAACCCTCTAGGGGAAGAAAACCCAGCAA
>ML793477.1:0-17583 GCA_009831015.1 Picea engelmannii | reverse complement strand
AACTAAAAACAAAGCTAAATCATATAGAGAGATCCCTCTCTGAAGCTGGAAGGGCTAGATCCCAGCTTTAAAAGCGGTTGGATAAAGTTACCTTTGTGGATTCCTTCTTTGTCAACCTCTTGGAAATTTACAGAGTGCTAACAGGAGGGAAGGGAGGAAAGTTAGGCCTATCCCTTCTTTCCCTGCGCCTGTTGTAAGTGTCATATTCGTCACCTACGTGCTCACAGCCATCTGGTTCTTCTGCTGTATTCATTGTCTTTAGTCACAGGCTGGCAGGACTAAAGCTCTGATACCACTGAAATATCCCTGATCCTGTTGATCAAGATATTTGCTACTGATCTATTATTTTGTCTTGCGAATATGATACACTAGGGGTTTCTGGATGCGTTTTAGTTGTATGTTTGAGATCTTGATGGTTATTGCATGTGCATGTGGGTTATTGCATGTGCATGTTGGTTATTGCAGGTGCATGTTGCATATTTATGGTTTAAACAACATATAAAGGATGCATGCAGAAGTAAAGAACATCAATTGCCCAATATCATGTATTATATGGTTTGAGAATGGAAATACAATAGCCTACTGGAAATATAGAATATAAATGTCAGTCAGATCTCATGGATCAGCACTAGAATACAATCAAATAACATAAAAATACCTGTGATCAGAAGATGATAGCAGATCTGATGCATGCACGGATAGATCAGCGAAAATATGCAATTCCAACAAAGTACGGTAACCGCTACCAGCTCAGAAACTCGTCCGGAAGTTCAAACCGTCGGAATACGTTGGAAACTGCTCCAAAAGAAGCGACCTAGCCTCTAGACTGAAATGGGTGAGTGTTGAATCTCGAATATGGTCTCTAAGGCACTGGATCTGGACCCCTGGGGGGTTTTCACACCTCCTAGAGCACTGGATGCGCCCCAAAGGATTCCACCAATAGAATTTTCTACTATATGTCTCAAGATGATCGTCTCGTCAAATAAGGAAATGGGTCAGAAGGATTTGTCTGGATCTGCTCTGAAACTCTGCATGCAACACCAAATGTCTATCCGGAAGAGTTGCGCCCTAAATGGTTGAATGAGTCGATCTGCAAGATTCCACCATCAGAATCTGACAATAGATGGCTCAATAGAAGCGCCCTGGCTAGATCTCAAATGGGTTGGAAGGAAACTGCAATCTGGATACGGATCTCTTGCAGCTCTCCAAACCCTCAAACTGACTTGCACCCTCACTGGTTGAGTTGCGCACTCTGCAATGGATACTCCTGAAAGTACGGTGAAATACCTAGATGGTATCTCCTATGGGGTAGGGTGTGTCTCTCAACACCGAAACCGATCAATGGTGGTGGTTTCCTCCAGAAATCCACAAAACAGTAAGGTCGGCTCTCCTCCTCCTCCTCCTCTGGGAACTCTCAACATCAAATCATAACAATGCATAATGAGGAATTAGGTCAAATTCCTCCCTTTATACCTTTCCCAATCTAATTCACCATTGACCTCACTTAAGCTAGGCACTTTTCCTCCTAAAGTGATTAATTAATTAATTAAGTCCCCCTTTAACACCTTTTCATTCTAATTCTTCGTTGACTTAGGCTTAAGTGACTTTTCCTAAGTATTTTGGCTCAATTCATCGTTTAGCCATCAATTCCTCCTTATTTCTCCATCTTGTTCCATTTTTGTGCCTGAATATAGTCTACGGGAACATATAGACTACTAAGTCACTCCCTGTTGGCCTACTCTTGGGAACGGGACATCACAGTAAACATGTATACTTCATTTTCTTGAAAATTTTAAGAGATTGGCATGCAAGTTAAATATCTTATGATGCCTAAATGCAAAGGTTTATCTTTCACCATTAAATTTAAATTTAAACGAGAGATTGATTTTCTTCTTTGAGATAGCATGTAACAGTCTCCAAATATTGAAAGCATGATCCCATACAGGGATATGGAGAGGAGCCATGGTATATTAATGAATTTTGAAAACAATTCTCCACACAAGTCAACTTGTTGTCTTCCCTCCTTCTAGCATCAATTCTTTTGACATGTTGAAATGTCTCAACTCTTATGTACAACTCTTCTTGCTTCGTGCCATAAAGAATTGATTTTACGAACTCAAACTTAGTTCATGAGAATGTTGAAATGTCTAATAAAATGAAAAGAAACTAATCTAATATGCATCAATGCAAATGCAAGCATCCAAACATAACCAATATAAATGGTGAATCGAACACATAACCAAAAATATCACCACCATTATAACTAGCTATAAATTGACCATGAAAATAAAAGCAAGAATATGAGTAAATAACTGCAAAACCCAAAATAGTATGATATTAAACAACTAGTTATAGCTCTATACTTATAGGTTTAAACAAACATTTCATGAAAACAAAAAATAAGAATGTAAAACTAAACTTGAGAACAAATTATAGTGTAAAGGACATTCTTACAACAACCTCAAGTCTCATCAAGTACTAGGAATAGTCCACAACATCTACTACAAAAGAATCAAAATTCTCTGGAAAATATTGGCCAAAGATGGCTTCTCCTCATTACAAATTTCAGCAAAAGTATACAAAAGCTTTGAGAACCAAAATCCCTTTCTCCCATTCCATTTCATCCTATTAATACACTTCTCCTTAGAAGCCGAGTTTATTTGCATAATTGTCAAAACTCTTCCTCTTCAAAAAGCTTTCATATTCCCCTTGAATTCAAATTTTTTATTCAGTTTAAATAGCTATGCATTTCTTGGCTCTGTGACCAAGCGGAAATTATGAGTTCCTTGTTAATGGAGTTGCTTCCCATTTCTTTAATGATACACTTTATAAAATTGGGTCCCTTTTGCATTTTGTTATCCTTTTCTTTATTCGAATTAAATATTCCATACGTTTCCCTTTAGGATTTTACCCCTAATACAATTTGTGAAAGGGATCAGATAATTTCTTTATAAAAAAAAAATGTAAACTTCACAATAATGAACAAAATACCTTCTTGTGAATCCATGATGAATGTCATTTTCCTGGATTTAGATTTATCACTATACATATATCACTATAGGCACCCTCACTGTGATGTCTACCATCCACATTATTGTTACTCACAACTTTATTTATCACTATACATATATCACTATAGGCACCCTCACTGTGATGTCTACCATCCACATTATTGTTACTCACAACTTTCATAAATTATATATTTGAATCAACATATAAAATTCCCCATTGATGATAGTACTTGGATGTCATCATTGTAAAATATATAAGTTAATATAAAAAAAAAAAAATTAGATCATATTAAGATGTTTAAGTTTACTTCCCTAAAATTGATATTCTCTTTCATTTCATATCACAAATTCACCCTTATCATAAATGAATCTCAATCATTGGAATCTTCTACTATTATGCCATGCCGTGGTAACTTTGATCATGGCTTTTGTGACACTTTACGATGGTCTTTATAAAAAAATGGATATATTCATTTCAAATTAATATGTTATTACATAAAGAGTGAAATAATGTGTTTGAGTTCACTTCCTTGAAATCGATATTTCTTTCCTTTCATATTACAAGTTCACCCTTATCATAAATAAATTTCAAATATTAGTGTTTTTGGAGTCTTTAACTATTATGGCATTGCACAAATTCACCCTTATTATAAATGGATTTCAATTATTAGTGTTTTTGGAGTCTTTTAACTATTATGACATGCCTTAGTAACTTTATTAAGGATTTTGTGACAATTTATGATGGTCTTTAAAAAAAAAAAAAAAATGGAATGGTATGGAATGTATGGTATGTTGAACACTTGGTTTAGATATGGTATCAATGTCTAAGTCACATATATTTTCATACAACTATCACTTTGCAAAAGTGAACTTTTGTGACACTTTATGATGATCTTTATATAAAAATGGGCATGTTGAATACTTGGCCTAGGTATGTTACCAATGTCAAAGTCACGTATGTTTTCATACAACCATCCCTTTGCAAATGTAATCTTTTGTGACACTTTAGGATGGTATTTATATAAAAATGGATATATTGAATATGTGGCCTAGGTGTGTTGTCAATGTTTAAGCCACATATGTTTTCATACAACTATCACTTTGCAAAAGTGAAATAATAGTCACATGTCTTCAAACTATTGAAAAAGTGAAATCACGACCACATGTCTTTGGACTATTTACCAAGTGAACTCACAGTTACATGTCTTGAGATTATTGACCAAGTGAAATCATGTTAATATGTCTTGAGGTTATTGACTAAGTGAACCCACGGTCACATGTTTTGAGATTATTGACCAAGTGAAATCACGTTAATACATCTTGAGGTTATTGACCAAGTGAACTCACAGTCACATGTCTTGAGATTATTGACCATGTGAAATCACGTTAATACATCTTGAGGCTATTGACCAAATAAAATCATGACCACGTGTCAAAGTGAAATCATGGCCACATGTCTTAAGAAATGAAATCAGAATCATAGACACATGTCTTCAAACTATCAAAGAGCCACATGTCTTCAGACTATCGAAGAAGTGAAATCATGGCCACATGTCTTCAGACTATGAAGAAGTGAACTCACGGAATCACAATCACAACCACATGTCTTCAAACTATTGAAGAAATGAACTCATGGACATATGTCTTCAGACTATGAAGAAGTGAACTCATGGCTACATGTCTTCAGACTATGTACAGTGTAGAAAGAAGTGAACTCACAGACACATATCTTCAGACTATGTACCAATAGAAGAAGTGAAATCACCACCACATCACAGCCACATGTTTTCAGACAATGTACAGTGAACTCATAGCCACATGTCTTCAAACTATGTACCAACCAAAGAAGTGAAATCACCACCATGTCACAGCCACATATCTTCAGACTATGTACCAACACCCAACTTCATGGGCGCCAAATAAATTTCCACGCCAAAGCTTATTGGCATCGATGTTGGTTGAAGAGGTGGTTGGACTATGTACCAATAGAAGAATTGAAATGACCACCAACACTATGAAATCACCGACATATCACAGCCACATGTCTTCATGTATTCAGACTATGTACCAACACCCAACTACACTATGAAATCATCGCCATATCACACCCACATGTCTTCACACTATGTAACAACACCCAACTTCATGTGCACTAAATAAATTGGCACGCCAAAGCTTATTCCCATAAATGTTAGTTGAAGAGGGGATTGGACTATCATATAAACCACTTAAAGCTCATTTACAATGTGCATGTAGGATAACCCGTATACTTGGCCAATATTCCACTTTTATTGGGCAGAAAGATGCTTTCTACAGCCTAGTATGAGGGAGATGTGTAATTCCTTCCATGCTCAACATTGACTTGACAGGTGGCATTTAAAAAAAATATCAATAACAAAATAATATTTCAATGAGAGAAAAAGAGATAGAGTAATTGAAAGTAAAAAAAAAACTGATTTCCTTAATAGGTGCTTTCTTCTTCCCAGAATGAGGGAGATGATGCTTAATTCCTTCAATGCTTAAAATTATGAAGTTGATATATGGCATTTAAAAAAATATTAATAAGAAAAAAATAATTTCAATGTAGGCCAAAATAAGATATTTCTATGTCCACCAATAAATATATATATATATATATATATATATATATATATATATATATATATATATGGATCATATTAAGTGCAGATTTATTATTTGCAGATGTAAACATTTCTTCAAATTTTATACTCTAAAAAACTTACATCTCAAGAAATTTAATGCCTCTAAAAACATAATAGACGCAGAATTAATATAAATCTTAAGGATAATTCCATTTACAATGTCATTGCCGTGTTCCTTGAATGTCATTGCCGTGTTCTCCTTGAATGAACATATATCTGTTGTGTTCAATGTACAAGGCGGTGGGTGTCAGGGTTTATAGATCTTTTTAAAATAATTTGTTATTGTCACTGCTAAGTGATTGTAGCAAGCAGTACCTTCAAATCTTATCTGAGGGACAGATGCATTAAGTCCAAAAGAGTGCCATTGTGGTGATAATATGTTATAACATATTACATGTAATATGTTATAACATATTACATGGATCTCGCATTCACTGCTTTTCAACGTAGCTGCCAAAGAAAAAAGGCTGCAATCACTGCACATAAGGTCAAAAATATATCATCTTCAGTAATGTGATGTCTGAGCATGTTCATAAGGTCAAAAATATATCCTCTTCAGTAATGTGATGTCTGAGCATGTTCTGAAAAGTTTGATATCTTTTGCCTTTCACCTTTTTTTTAATCAGTGAAAATAAAAATGTCTATGGGAAAAATTAAAATGCATGTTTGATTATGGCATCATAATGAAGCATCACTTAATCAAAATATAAAATTATTTGGAAAATGGCAAATTCAATACCCTGAGCATTTCACCGGACTTGTTGGTCTTGGGCTTAGAAACCCTTTAAGTTGTTTATATGATCAGTGATTAAAATACCCATTTTGCATTTTGCAGAGTGTAGAAGAAAACACTTTCTAATGAATGGTTACACAACCTCATTCACTGTTCAATCCATTACTTTCAGAATGGGTGAAGTTTAGTTACACAACCTCATTCACTGTCAAATCCATTACTTTGATAATGGGTGAAGTTCCACAACTCAATATGATGGAGAATCATAAATGCACATTTATGCACTTACGAACCTTAGATTAAAATATTGACTGTTTAGTTGGATTTTCCATCTTATTGATTGTTTAGTTGGATTTGCCATCTTTAAAAACTATAAGTAAATTTTTGAGGGATTTGAAATATCAATTCAACAGTTGGTCAAAATTGTGCTTAAAGATCATTTTTAATGGAAGATGAAGGCCCATATAAAATAAATGAAGTTCTACCCAACTGGCTTTCTGTCATGACTTTTTTCATCTTTGTTGTACATTGTTTCAAGATGTTGGTTAAGATTGGCCTGATGCTTAACTCACTAAAAGATTTTAATATATGAAAAATGTGAACTTTTATCTTAAACACTTAACACAGAGCATTTGGTGAAAACATCAATTTGATTATGAAAAACAATTTTAAACTAACCAATGATGTACAAATGATTTGATAAGTCTAAATAAAGCTAAAAAATGTTTCAACATGTTATGATACATAGAATGTGATGAACATAGAAGCACTGAATTTAAGATGCAAATTAACTCAATAATCCAAATTCCACATAAATAAGCATGATGTAGAATAATCAAGGGTGCATCCAATAAGAATAAATGTAGTCATAAAAAAAGAATTGGTGATTAAAAAGAGCAAATTAAAAAAGGTTTATTTTTAAAATTAAAAAGGAGCCCTTAAGTCCGAGGACTAGGGGTTGTTGAAGGCTCAACAATTGGTGCCAACAAAGTGGGTGAAGCCGTGAATCTATGTAAAAGCACCAATGTTATTTATAATATTTTTATAAAAAATTCCATCATTTACCATTGTATGAGGATTCTAATTATGAGATAAACATTGAGATGAGACTCCTCACTCCTAAGATAAGCATAGACTATGCCCTTGAGACCTCTAGATGAGATTCCTAGATATGTGAGATGAGACTCTGATGTGATTGTTAGATATGCATACAATGTGTCTACAATGGGTCTTTTGGAAGAAAAAATCATCTCCATTGCAATTCTCATGATGCAAATTGCAATCTTGCAAGTCAAACATAAAATAACAACTTTAAGGAAAGAGTACATAGATTGGAGGGTTTTTCTTTTGTCCAATAGGAAATAATAGAAGTGACTTTTCTTATTTGTTTTGGTGATATAGGGATTTTTTTGTTTGATTGAAATAATAGAAATGATTTTTCTTAAACAAGAAATCATTAAAGGGTAAGACAAGAACATTTGTCCTAATTGTTGATGGTTTTCAATGCAATCTATGTGGAAGCACATGGTCTACTTTGAGAGAATTGTTGATGGTTTTAAATGGAATCTATGTGGAAGCACATGCCTACTTTGGGAGATTAGCCACTAGAAATCAAAGAGTGATGGTGAAGATAATAGCCCTTGCTATGATTTGAAATGTAGCTAACCTATCACATTCTTGATTCTTGTGAGGATTGACCAAACTACCTTTATATGGTTGGGCATGTACGTATACAAAGGTATTAGAGAATTGTTGTTATAATAGAAGAATGAGTTTTTGAATATATTTATGCCCCTTACATACAACAATTTTTGCAATGCTTGTTTTTGTTAATTAAAATTTTAGAGCTTCTTTATAGTTTGGATGTACCCTCTCGACATCTTCCTATTCACAACAAAAGTTACTCTTATATTAACAACAAAATTAACAAAACACATATAATATATAATATTTAAATGATAGACAAACATAAATATAAAACATCATACAATTTTAAAAAAAAAACTTATCATAAAAATAAATATAAAACATCATACAATTTTAAAAAAAAACTTATCATAAAAATATTTGCTTGATTATTAGAAATGTCCATCAAATCTATACCTTAACTACAATGCTTGAAGCTGGATTCTCCAAATAAAGTTAAAAACTTCCTCATAAGGGGACTTAGGTAATAAAAAACATTTAGTTTTTCATAAATAAACTAAATCTATCACCGTCAGAAGACCCTATTCACGGTCCCTGTAGTAATTTTTTGCGAAGAATAGTTTGGTAATTTTTACGAGTGAAACCACCTATTAAGGTTGTCACGACCATTCGGAAATGTAGAAGTTGAGATAGTGGGACGATTGCAAATGCGAAGTGTAATGCGGGGGTGAAATGGAGAAAATATTATTATAATACAATTTAGTGATGTAATGTATTTTGATTAATTAGAAAATAGTTTAGTCTAAATGTTTTAATTTTTTTTTAAATTAATCATTGATAAAATTAAAATTTTAATATTATATTAAATACATAAATAAATTTAGAAAAACTTCAAAATATTTATATACCATTTTATATTTAATAATCAATATTTTCATCTAATTCAAATATCTTATTAAAAATTAAATATTAAATTTTGATATTTAATATATAATTTATATTAATTTAAATAAACTTAATGTTTAAATTTAATCTTTCATATATATATTATTAAAACACATTATATTTTAATATTAAATTATAAATTGGTTACATTAAGAGTTATATAAATTTGGTTTCTTACTCTTAATCGTAAATAAGTAGATAATTTTAGGATTCCTACCCATGAGTATCATATAAATCTATAATTTGTTTTTCTTCAATTTATTTTATTTTGATATTATTGCATTTTTAAATAACCGAGCTCTCTTATAAATCTATAATTTGTTTTTCTTTAATTTATTTTATTTTGATATTATTGTATTTTTAAATAACCGAGTTTAGTTATTTTTGTTTTTTTTCAATTTATTTTATTTTGATATTTTAATATAATTATTGCATTTTTAAATAATTCAGTTTACATGATTTGGTTGGTATGAATTAAGGATAGTTGAGAAAATTGCTAAAATATTAATCATACCCTACTCCTTTTTGAATTTGAATTTAAACTTCTAACTTCTTAAAAAAAATTCTTAACTATTAAACTCACTCAGAGTATATAACCATTATATAACTTTTATCATAAAAAAATTGTAATTCAATAATAATATAAAAATTGAATATCTCATTTTTAAAACAATATTTAAATCAGCATAAACAAATTAGTAATACCACGTACTTCAATCAAGTGGAGAACGCACTCCACCTGCCTCGTTTTTTTAAGTAGTTCCCACCATGGAGTATCATATAAATAGATAGCTTCTTTTGTTTCTTTATATTCCCAATGTAGTTTATCTTGACATTGTTGCACTTTTAGATAGCTAAGATTACATTGAATAATTTCGGTGGGGTGAAATTGGGTGCATCACACAATCAAACATCATTATAGTCCAAATTTATGAGTTTAGGAAAGTGAAGTTTCCACCACAATTTGGGACAATATGCAATCTTATATCCCATCCCCAATTTGTTCATCATGATTTAAATATTTTATTCAAAATTTATTCAAAGTTGGACATTCAATTTTGACCCTTCAGATATATTTTAATGTAGAACTATGAATTTGTTACACTAAAAGCAAATTAATTTTGGCTCCTTTAGAGTCCTAGAAAAGGTGGATTTTTTTATAATTACCACAATTGAGTATAATATAAATCTATAAGTCTTTTCAACTCATTGTGTACTTTGTTTTGGCATTGTTGCACCTTTAGATAACTCAAATAACATTACATAATTTTATTAGGTAACGGACATTGTGTTTCCCAACCCTAACGTACAATCACTAATGTTCGCCCATTCATTTTTAGTAGACATGGTGGCAATGTTCCATGTAAACACTATAAAATTACACATTACGACTTAAATCAAGAGAGTAGAAAAATAAAGAAGATTGTGGGTTATAAGATGTAGGAACCAAGCAATCATAAATAAATCCCTAATTTTGAGGGTTAGATTAAGAGAATATTGTAGAGCACTATAGATTAAAGAAGTAGTTGAATCACGTATTACCTTTACTACACTAGTCATTGGGTAAGCATTTAAGAAGAACCCAGCTTTTGAGATATATGTACATTTACATTAGGATCTTATAAAAGAGTTTGGGATATGTTTTGAGATGCATTGGGATAATCTAGGTTTTCTCTATTTGATAGTGTATGTAAAATTTAAAGCCTTGGTGCATTGTAGTATGTTATGTGTTGTCACCTAAAAATTGTTCTCTTGTGATATTTCCACAAGTTTTGTTGAAATACACTATCAATTCCATGTTTTCCATCCATTTCACTTCATTTTCCACCCCCATTAGACCTCCAAAACTTGTTGGGACAAATCTTGATTTTGACCCATTAGGGTTAGCATAGATAATACCCCTAAAAAGTGTGTCATCCACATAGAAAGTACCCCCAAAATTTGTTCAACTCCATAAAAACCACAATTTTGACTATTTCCAACTTGAACTTGCCAAAAAGGGAAAGTAGTTATAAGTGGACATTTCTAAACCCTATTAGATATTCTTAGCCTTGGTATGGTCATCTTTAACCACTATTTTGAAGATCGTGTCAAGGAGTTTTAACCACTATTTTCCCAATAAATAGAGGCTTGAGGTCTCTCCATCCATCCATGCATGCATAATAGGTACATGCTACCAAAATCATACCAGAGATCTTGAGGACTCATTGCTCTTGATAGTTCTTTTGTTTTCATGCCATTTTCTCACTCAACCAAGGAGGGGATCTACACACATCAAGAAATTCAAGGACCCTCCTAAGGAGGAGGCCTTGGAGCCACACATATTCAACAAGTCTACTCCCAAGTGATATATTTGACATTTCTATTTGAAATGGATTAATTCTCTACAAAGCTTCAAACCCTTATTATTTATGTTTATTGTTGTAGTTTATTTATTTTCTTTCTTGTCGCATGAATGAATGAGGGTTTGAATCTTTATAGAGAATTAATCAATTTCCAATAGAAAGGTCAAAGATATCACTTGGGGAGTAGACTTGTTGAAGATGTGTGGCTCCAAAGCCTCTTCCTTGGGAGGGTCCTTGAATTCCTTGATGTGTGTAGATCCCCTCCTTGGTTGAATGAGAAAGTAGTATGAAAAAAAAAGATCAAAAGGAAGGATTCCTTAATATCTCTAGTGTGATTTCAGCAGCATGCATCTACTATGCATGTTATGGATGAATGGAGAGACCTCAAGACTTTATTTATAGGGAAAATAGTGGTTCAACCCCCTTAACATGGTCTTCAAAATAGTGGTTAAAGATTACGATATCAAGGCTAAGAATAGCTATTAGGGTTTAGAAATGTCCACTTGTAACTACTTTCCCTTTTTAGCAAATTCAAGCCAGAAACAATCAAAAATATGATTTTTATAGAGCAAAGCAACTTTTGGTGGTACTTTCTACATTAATGGCACACTTTTTAGGGTCATTATTTGTGTTGGCCTTAATTGGTCAAAATCAAAACTTGTCCAAATAGCTTTCAGATGTCTAGCTGAGGTGGAAAATGAAGTCAAATGGATGGAAAATATGTTGATGGTGTATTTTGGATAAAATACTTGTGGAAATGTCACAAGCGAATAGTTTTTAGGCGATAACATTATGGCATCTGGTCTAATAATAATATGTGATATGATGCTAATGTTGATGATGTGTATGAAGGATGTGTGGCCTTTCAAAATTTAATTATATATTATTGTTATATGTTGATTGTGTTTATTTATTAATGGAGATGTATTCCTCCATTGTGGTTTCGGTGATTTTGTTGTAATTGAATAGTTATGTTTGCATCAGCCACTATGGGAATGTTGTAATAAGATGTTGGAAACCTAGTCTAGGAGATACTTATTATAATCAAGCATCCATTAGGAGTCTTAATTGTTTGGATTTTCCTTTGTTAATCTCCCCATACCACCTAAATTATTAGAAATGCACCTCAAGTGAGACCTTCCACGTCTTCAAGGATTGATATACCAATGCTAAATTACAATGCTTTCATTAGACGTGATCCAGATTTATGAGCGGAATGAAATAAAACACAGATCTATAACATTAACACAGATATACAAAGAAAAATAACAGAGATACAATGGAACTTAACTTCTATTAAATAATAAATATGTTGAAACTGTAAAATGCATAATGAAAACAATCTTGCTCGAATGGTAGTAGCTAATCTCTGAGAAGAGATGTGGTGACTACGCGCATTCGTTTGAGAACATTAAAATGAGGCTTCCATGCCTTCTTAGCATCATGAAGTAAACAGAAAACCCTAGACATTAAAAAACCTAACCCTAGGAGATGAAGCGCCAAAAATCATGTGGGCCCCGATGGGGTAAGTTGGTACATCAACTTCTCGGGGTCGTAACTTTTGCATACGATATTCATTTTAGGTGCACGATAGCCCATTGGAAAGGTTCAATTGAGGAATACACATTATGTCATCACACTTTGACTCCATCTATAGTGTGACTGTGATGAGCCCAAAAAACATTGTTTAGGGCCTCAAAATGACCCCGAAAGTTTAGGACCTGAAAAGATAAAAAAAAGACCGCAAAGATAAAAACTGTAACTGCCAAGATGAAATTTATGTGTGAGATGGATGGAAGAGGTGGGTGGACACCTATATCCACCTGGATCAATCCTCCCTCATTAGGAAGCAATGGGCTCCATTGCATTGAGTTCCCCCATTAGATGAGGAAACTTCTGTTGAATTTGGCCCCGGGTGAGCCACTTGCCTTGGTGCAAGACTTGTCCCACTTTGACAAACCAATAAAGCTTAAGCTTCTATTGATGAGTTCCCTTGACCTTTGTTTCCACACTATGATCAATGGATTCTTGTTCCATGTAGTCAAGGTTGAGCTATGTCAGTGTCAATTATTCTTCTATCTTTGAGGTGTCTAATAAGGGTGGAAAGTATGGTCAAAGGAGGTCCACATTAAACACTAGGTGCAAGACAAGGAAGAGGTGAATTTTGAGCTCAAAAGAATTGTCTCACATATCCTTGGTGATGGTGTAAGGTCCATAGCGGAATGGACGAAGCTTCTGATGGGGTCTTGTAAGGAATTCTTTCTGCAAGTGCAACCAAACTTTATCTCCCACCTGAAACTTGTGTGGCACCCAGTGTTGATCATGGTGTTGCTTGTACTTGGCATTGGACTTATGAAAAATATCATGAACCATGTTGGCGGATGTGTAGGATTCATCAAGGTGATCGTCAATTCGGGGAATTGGGTACTGATTGCTAACTATGATCTTATTTAGGGCCTAGTAATCAATGCAGAGTCGTCAGGACCTGTCTTTCTTCTGCAAAATCACGATTGGGATTCCACAAAGTGATGATATTATATGGATGTGCCCCTTTTCAATCAGCTCTTGGATCTGGAGCTTGATTTCCTCATTTTTTTACAAAGAGTGACTATAAACTAGCCCATTGGGTAGTGGTGAGTCTGGGGTCAGATCGATTGAGTGCTTGACCTAACAATGCAGAGGTACCCCAGTGGGTGAGGAGAAGATGTATTTGTATTCTTCCATGACCTTATCAACTTGCTTATGTTGTGTAGAGAGACCTGTCACAAAGGCCATGGATGTGGTTGCAACCTTGTTCTCACTTTAAGCGCAAATCACGAAGAAGACAGACTTCTCGATCTAAAAGATGGCCTTCTTACATTGCTTGGCAGAGATAAAGAAAATGGCAGTAGATGGGACTACCTCGAGTATCCTATAGAATTTTTTGTCCAAAGAAACAATAACACTACGATGCCTAGACTCACATACAGCATGACATTTACACAAATAAGGTTGGTCCAAAAGAACATCACAAACTTCAAGGGGGTGACATCACACAATACCTCATATTTTAAGGGATTGATGTCGTAGGGCAAGATGAATTGTTGGTTAACGCGGAGATCGCTCCCTTGGCGGAGCCATCCGATGGTGTACGATTTTGGGTGTAGTGTTGTCGGCAGAGCCAACCTCTTGACGACCATTGCTGAGATGAGTTTCTTCTAACTATCGCTATCAACGATGAAGTGCAATTGAATACCCTTCACCCACATCTATGAATGAAAGAGGCGATCACCTTCCTCTAGTTCATCAGGTTCGTTAGGATGGACCTTGGTGGTGGTAGCAACGGTGGCATTGGGTTCTGCATCAATGATTTGTCTCCCTTTTTCTGGTTCTGAATAAGAGCCAGAGCCTGCATCTAATTCAGAGGATTTTACCTTGACCACTAATGACTACTTTGAGCGGTATTCAGTGGTGTCATTCCAAGGGCTCTTATGGAACTCGCACCATTTCCTAGTGTTTTTCTTTGTCTTCCCATTGTCCTTGTTTATTTGTGGTTTGGACTGGTTGTCCTGAGGCTATCCATCCTTTTTCTTCCCTTTGTTCTATGGTTTGGGGTCGCATTTTCCCTGCTTCTATTGTGAGGGTTTTGGAGACCCAAACTGTCGCATCTTTTGTTTAAGCTTATGTTCGATTTTGACAACATATCAATAGGCTGCGCCCAAGGATGAAATGTCTAGAAACTCCATTTTTTTCTGGATGTATCTATGTAGACCGTCATGGTACTTGAGCACAATATATCACTCAGAGTCTCTTATACCCAACTTGGTGTGCAAGGTATGGAAGACATTGGTGAACTCCAGCACTATTTGGTCCCTTTCCCGCCGCAGTGTAGTCCATCTTGTATATAATTCATCATAATTTCCAATAGGGTAGTATTGTTCCTTAATAGCATCCCTGAAGGAACCCCAAGTGGATGCAACTACAAATAATTTAGATCCCTCTGTCTCCTTTTGCTCACAGAAAGTCTCCCACCAAACTTTGACATAGGGGACGGCTTTGAGGAGCGCAAATGTAATATTTTCTCTATCGGAAAAGTTGTGGACAAAGAAATACCCTTCTAGAAGGTTTAACCATTTTTCTACAGCATTCACATCTATTTTACCTTCAAATATAGGAATATAGAAATTGATATGTACCTTGAAGTAGGTCTCTCCTCCTCTTGAGGTAGATGCATCACATGTTGTTAATCGTCAAAGGATTTGCGTAAAGTTATCCATCATCTTGTTCCTTTATCATGAGAGGGATTCCTCAAGCAACATTTTAAAGGGATCGCATGCCCCATCATCTCTATTTTCTTCCCCCATGGGGGACCGTCAGGTTCGATGAGGTTGATCTTTCAAAGCCTCAACTAGTTCGAGTTCCAACTTCTTATACCCTGACCTCGTTGGGGACATGCACAGAGAAACAAATGAAGAGTAGACCACTCTAATACCAATAATACATATTTATGAGAAGAATGAAATGAAACACAGATCTATAACATTAACACAAATATAGAAAGAACAATAACAGAGATACAGTGGAACTTAACTTCTATTAAATAAGAAATATGTTGAAACTGTAAAATGCATAATGAAAACAATGTTGCTCGAATGGTGGTAGTTATTCTCTGAGAATATATTTGACAGCTACGTGCATTCATCTGAGCACATTAAAATGAGGCATCTAGGCCTTTTTAGCATTAAGAATTAAACAGAAAAACCTAGGCATTCAAAAACCTAACCCTAGGATATGAAGCGCCAAAAGTCATGTGAGCCCCAATGGGGTAAGTTGGTACATCAACTTCCTGGGGTCATAATTTTTGCGCATGATATCTCGTTGGAAATGTCTATCCGAGGAATACACATTATCCCATCACACTCTAACCCTATCTACAATGTGACCGTGGCATGCCCAAAAAATGTTGTTTAGGGCCTCAAAACGGCCCCGTAATTTTAGGACCTAAAAAGCTAGAAAAAAATTGCCAAGATAAAAACTGTAACTACCAAGATGAAATTTGTATGTGAGCCATATGGAATAGGTGGTTGGCTATCGATATCCACCTGGACCAAGATGACTATTTTTTTCCTGAGAAAAAAAAAAATTATATTTCAGCATGAAATATAAATACAATCCTCATATGGGCTTACATACATGTCCTTTTCAATACATCATCAACATAGGTCAAGATGATTCAATCATCAAGTTCTGTTCTTCAAGGTTTATACCAAAAAAAATCCTAGACATTATTTTTGATATTTTTCTCATACATTAAAACATATGCCAAAGATGATACATTAATGCCCAAGACTATATATATTGTCTAGACATATTTCAAAAAAACTTCCACTCATTTATAGTTTAATCATCATTCAATGAAAACATTTTGGATGAGCTATTGTTCCATTTTTGTGTTCATCTTCAACCTCATGTTCAAGTTCGTCTTCTAATCTTGTCTTTGAAAGAGTGTCATCTTTGGAATGGAGTTTCATGTAGATGTGAAACAATGATTCCTAATCAAAAAGACTTGCATTATCTTTAAGGAGGATATCCAGATTGAACATCCCAAATTTTAATATTTGATTTTCTCCTTTTATCCATCGAATGACTAGTTCAAAATCACCATAAATTTGGAGTGACTTACATCCTTTCTTAAGGGAAGATTTCATGAGAAGGAGAAGAGCTTCCATCTGACTATAACTGTTGATCCCATAACCCAAGAAATACTTATCTGCATAATAATGGTCTTCTAAAAAATAGAGGGCATAACATGCACCACATTTGGTACCTCCCCTCTGGTTGGCCCGATCCAAGGAACCCCATGGAATGGATTTATTGATTTGGGGAGGGAGCATGTTGGACACTTTTGGAACTTTATATGGAACCTGGAAAAAAGGCGGTAAAAAGAGATTCTGAGAAGCCACTTGAAAACTTGGTACCAACTTCCCTTCAAATATGCTTCCATTCCTATCAATTTGTATTCTCCACAAAAGCAAGAAAGGAATAACTCTTAGTTTTTTTAGATATTTCCTCATGAACCATTCCTTGAAGTTTTCCAAAACATTACCTTTGGTCCACAACTATTGTAATTTCAAGGAAGATTCTACATCCCTCCATACTTAAACAGAAAATGGGCATTCACAGAAGAGATGGATGTTGGATTCAATATTATCTTTACATAATGTACATAATTTAGGCCCTGCCAAGTTCTCCTGCAGTCT
>ML793476.1:211934-228038 GCA_009831015.1 Picea engelmannii | reverse complement strand
GGAAGATGGACAATTGAAGCTGGAAAAGATACACACTAGCCAGAATCCTGCAGACATGTTAACAAAGGGAGTAACCAGGGAGAAACTGAGTTCCTTCTCAGTTTTAGTTGGTCTTCAAGAATGAAGATGAAGATGAGAAATTTTCCAGGTCCAAGAAGGTTCAGAGTCCATCATATACAACAACGGTGGAGTTGTTGAGATCGGTCTCCAAGTGGGAGATTGTTGGTTGTGGAGCCTGATTATCTTCCTGATTCAGAGGTCCTTGCTTTCAGCCGTGTTTATACCCCATGAAGTATTTACACCCCAGAAGTATGTACACTATTCCACGCGGGGGAGTGCCCCCAGCGGGGGTTTGGGGTGAAGCCCCCGAAGAAAAAATTGCCTTGTAAAATTATATTGTAATTTCATTGTAAATCTGGACCGTTCATTATAAGGTCGCAGATCTAACGGTAGAGATTATGTTAGGGTTTTTTTCCCTAGAAGGCAACCCTCTTTTATGAGGGAAATGTATTGCAGCTATGGATGGTGGTGAATATTTTATTCTGAGAGAGGAGACTGTGAGAGAAAGAAGAGGAAGTTACAGCGGGTTTTGCTGTAGGTTGTATCCCTTCATTTGATGGATAATAATAAAGGAAGGACTTGGCAATTTCTCTGGTGGACGTAGCCCACACTGGGTGAACCATGTAAATCCGTGTCTCTCTTGTATTGTGTGTCTTCTGTGTTTTGTTTCTGCATTTGTTTTATTTTATTGCTCCGCGGTCCTGTTTTTCTAACACTTTGGATGCAAACAAATTGGTCGAGTTCAAAACCACTTAGAGGGGTTGAGCTCTAAAATGGTATATGGAATATATCAAGTTAGAAAATAATCAAGGGAATCCTTTCTCTTTAACCCAAGTGAAGTAGAAGGTTATAACAGAATTTTTCTTACCTCAGTCCGTGCAACAGGCTCTCTCTGAGTTGCGAGAGACAAAACAAAGAGACGAATATTATGCATGGGAATATAACCAAATATTTAAGGATGCGACAGGGAAATTAGAAAACCCCATCCAAGAATATCACCATAGAGAATGGTTTATTCAGGGGTTGTTACCGTTAACCTAAATCCCGTTGACTCAACAAAGAATAACTACTTTGGGAGAGGTGTTGGAATAATCCATGAAGATTGAGGCTATTACAGACTATCCTGGAAACTTGTGAGTGATGAGATCACTTGAAGATCATAATATCGCGCAATTGAAAGGAAATATCTCTACGTTAACTGACAATATCAAAGAGTTGACCCTTCCTAGAGTAGGTCGATCACAAGTATGGTGTAATGTTTATTATACCAAAGGTCATACAAGAAATGAATCCCCAATATTGAGGGGTTCATGACCCCCCACAAACCTAATGGTGCCTCCACCAGTAGGCCCATCGGAAGGAGTTGCTCAATTCATTGTTGTAGCACCATTTCACGGTCGTGTTCAATACCATGCTTTCCTGGATCATCAAGGAGGACATTGCAATGAGTATTATGAGATATGTAGAATTCATGGGCACTCCCCTAGGAACTTCCCCATTTTACAAAAGTAAACCTCTGTTTCGAATAAAATATATTGTGAATTTTGTGGATCCCCTACTCATTGTACCAAACCAATATAGAGCTCTGAATTCCCTCATCGACAGATTATATTGTTCCACATTTAGAGTCAATGAAACTCCTCAAGGGTTCGAAGGAGGATGAGGAGGGAGAGGAAATTTCAGAGGTGGATGGACTGGTGGAAGGGGACTAGGCCGCTACGAAAACTGTGATGAGAAAAGGCATCTCGTAAGAGATTTCCTGCTTCCATGAATACCATGGTTTTCACATTGTAGAAATAATACCCACTCCACTGAAGATTGTCCTGATCTGATTACCAAGTGGGAAGATCGTGCAAGGAAAAGAGGGGCCAATCTGATAAATTATGAAACTAGATTTGTAGTTGAGGGAAAAGATCCCAATATCAACATTGTCAGTAGAGGAGGAACTTATACCGGTGTCAATATTGAAATTCCTAATCAGGTAAAAATACAAAAGACCATAACCGAGAATACCAAGCATGACCCTGTGAGGAAGAAGTGAAATTTTCAAAGAAGCAATGGAGAAGTTCAAGAAACTGTCTAGTTTTGCAATTCCTGAGGTTGTGGAACCAAGTTCTAAGCCAAATCGTCTCCAACCAAGAGTCATTGGAGAATCACCTACTCAGATGGAGCCTCGGGGTAAGTCACAAAAGGTTGTTGATTTGTGGTTACAACTATTTTTTGACATTTTGGATGATGAACAACTTACTGGAAAGTTGTGAAACACACTCAAAGGGGCCTTGGGAACTGAAGGAAACTCATAAGGGTCTATTTCTACTAACTTTCAAGCAAGGAACAAAAGTAGGATACAAATAAAGTAGAGGAGAACCGAGAGGGAATTTTGGTTGAACACCCACGTTAACGACTATGAGATCAAGGACGTTATGCTGGAATTAGGTTCTGATGTCAATATATTTCCCAGGAAAACTTGGGAAACGACCGATAAGCCCAAACTTGTATATTCTTCTATTGAGTTGTGAATGGTGAATCAATATTGCATCTATCCGATAGGTAGGCTACAAAATTACAAAGTGGATTTGGATGGCGTAAAAACAATGGAAGACTTTGAAGTCATTGAAATAATGGAGGAGAAGGATCCATACCCGAATTTATTAGTAACCGAATGGGTCTACGAGAACTATGCTATAATAGATCTTAAGAAATAAATTATGACCTTTGAATATGATGCCATGAAAGTAACCCAACCTCTAGACCCATATCAAGGTACACGATATAGTGACCCTGTAGATGAGAGTATGGAACATGATGCTCTAGATTAAATTTTTCTACGACTGCAGGAAAATAAGAAAATTGGATTAACCCAACTACAGATGGATCCATAAGTTGGCGAAGTATTCATTCTACAAAGGAAGACTCTGAAGCTTCTTAGGACAACTGGAAACAAGGCAGGTATGAGATATTTTCAATACATTGTGCAACTGTCCGATCAATAAGGTGGATTGGAACGAAGATCAACGAGTGTCCAACCTATGATGGTACCTCAGATTGCCATATTTTTCTCATTAATGTGGAGGGCGGGGTTGTGATAGATCACATAATCTCAACACTTGACCTAGCCCTGAAATATTCTCCATCCAAGTGGTGGGCTACTCACAAAAAAAACTGTGTCCTCTTGGGATGAAGTCCATCTCGCTCTACAACATAGGCTCCTTCCACTAACACAGATACATAAGATAGGACATGATCGGAAGAAGAAAAGTTAGTTGTTATCCTTGAAGATATATGATGGTAAGTCTAACCTAGTTTCACACATTGAGCATTGTTTACAAGTGTGGAAGGATGTGAAACTCCCATCCTCTCTATGGACACACTACTTCTTTGATTCTCTAGGAACAATTCCCAAAGCCTGGTACGTGCATGAGGAAACAAGAAGACAAACAATATGTTGGAAGACAATTCATAATCAGTTCTGCCATGATTTCTCATTCTCTGGTAACACTCCTAAAATCACAATTGTGCTCCATCAAATTGAGAATATGTTTTTTAGTACTAAGGTTAATCCTAAATATCCACTTACAATTTTCTCTGAGCACAAACACTTGATTGAATATAGCTTGTATCCATCCCCTATGAGAATACCTATGGCCTATAGTAAAGTTGATAAGAACCTTGAAGATCCTGAGGACTTGGAGGAACTCAAACATTCAACCTTTAAGGAATCCACCGGAATAAGAGAATTCAAGGATACCATATCAGGTGACATCAATAGCTCATACAACCAACCTCCGAGGTTGGTTGTATGAGACTAAATATCCACTTACAATTTGTTTTGAGAATGAACAATTTCTTGAATACAACTTGTATCCATACTCTATGAGAACACCTATGGCCTATAGTAAAGTTGATAAGGACCATGAAGATCCTGAGGACTTGGAGGAACTCAGACATTCAAACTTTCAGGAATCCACCAGAACAAGAGAATTCAAGGATACCATATCAGGTGACATCAACAACTCATACAACCAACCTTTGAGGTTTCGGAAAGTAAACATAGGGAGTGAGGAACATCCTAATATGGCATCCATAGGTGATTACTGGGATGAAAAAACTATGACATAGATACAAGCTCTGTTGCGGGAGTACGGGCATCTCTTTTCTAATAATTTCTCGGAACTGAAGGGGATTAAGGGATATTTAGGAGAAATGAAGATTGACTTGAAACCTGAGGCTAAGTCAGTTAAACACAGACCTTACTGTCTCAATCTGCAAGTAAAGGAGAAGCTTAAGAAAGAGATTGATAGAATGTTAGCTACTGGGATGATTTTTCTTGTAGATGAGGTCGAGTGGATCAATCCTATCATAATATAGAGAAATAAGGGTATTGTTGATATATGAGTTTGTGTGGATTAGAGGAGTATGAACTCAGCTTGTGTGCATGACCCTTTTCCTACCCCATTTAGTGATGAAGTTCTTCATCAAGTGGCGGGAAATGAAGCCTATTATTTTACATATGGATTCTCAAGCTACCATTAGGTTAGAATTGTGGAAAAGGGTAAAAGAAATACTACCTTCACTACAAAATGGGGTTCTTTTGCTTATAATGTGATTCCCTTCGGGTTGAAGAATTCCCCAACTATTTTCTCTCACATAGTTATTGTTGCATTTCGTGACTTTATTCATAAATTTATTAAATTTTATATAGACAATTGGACAATGTATAGCCTACTAAAGGAGCACATAAGCCTACTCTGATTGATGTTTGATCGTTGTAGACAACTAAAAATTTCTTTAAACCTGAAAAATTGTATATTTTGTGTACCATTTGGGAATCTTCTAGGACATATAGTATGTAGGGAAGGAGTACTAGTGGACCCTGCAAATGTTGTTGTCATCCTCAATATGGTCCCTCCCACGACTGCTAAATAGTTGCGGTCAACGTTGGGTCACACTAGATACTACCGCATATTTATTAGAAATTATGAATGCATGATTTCCCCTTTGGAGAAATTGCTGAAGAAATATGAATCTTTCAAGTGGAATCCAAAGTGTGATCAAGATTTTGACACCGTCAAAGAAAATTTGAGTATTGCCCCTATTCTGGTATACCCAAATTGGCAAGTGGAATTCCATGTGCACATTGATGCTTGTGGTGTTGCTTTGGGTTTAATCCTTGCACAACTTGGTGAAGGAAAGATAGATCATCCCATCTACTTTGCTAAAATAAATATTTCTTAGGCCAAGTGCAACTACACTACCACCAAAAGGGAAGTTTTGGAAATGGTTTATGCTTTACAAAAATTTAGACATTATCTGTTGGGTGATCATTTTAAATTATTCATTGATCATTTTACTTTAAAATATTCGGTTAATAAGCTTGTGCTAGAAGGCATAATTTGCATATGGTTTTGTTGTTTCAGGAGTTTTTTTGAGGTCATTGTTAATCCACGTAAATTAAATGTGATTCCTGATCATTTATCTAGACTGGAGTCAAGAGAGAGTGGCAGAGTTGTAGATGACCAATTCCTAGATGTGAATCTTTTCAAAATTGAATCTATTCCTAATTTCTTGTCTCACATTGCCTTATTTATGAGCACCAATGTCTTCCCTTAAGGTTATTCTACAACTCAAAAGAGACACAGTGGTTTGTGCAATAGACTATCCACTTATTGCCATCGTCTATACAAGTTGGGATTGGAAAATATGCTTAGACTATGCGTACTTGACCATGAAAGATTGGATATCTTGTGGAAGTGTCACAATGTATTTGCGAGAGGAAACATAGGAGGTAAGGAAACACACAAAAAATATTACATGCAGGATTGTGGTGGTCAACTGTATCTGGATCATCAAGGATGCGAAAACATGAGATGTTTGTCAGTAGGTTGGCAAGTTGTCACACAAGGATGAGTTACCGTTACACCATGTTTGCACATTTAAATCCTTTGAGAAGTGGACCATGGACTTCATTGGTCCCATTAATTCACCAACTAAACACTCAAAGGCCAGATACATCATCATCGCAAATGATTACTTAACTTGTTGGGTTGAAGAAAAATTTCCCAGGGATTTTTCTATGGATACAATAGCTCGGTTCATCTTTGAGAACATCATCACAAGATTTGGGTGCCCTCAAAGTTTAACTAGCGATCAAGGCGCCCACTTTATCAGTGAGACTATTGCTACTCTTACTCAAGAATATCTCATCCAACACCATAAGGGAAGTCTGTATCATCTGCAATCCAATCGTATAGTGGAGGCATTTAACAGAGTACTATAGAAGGGATTGACTAAAATTTGTTGTGTTAATCAAGATGAATGGGTTGAAAGGGTTCCAACAATATTATGGGCCTACATGACTATTGCAAAGAAATTGCATAAATATACTCCATTCCAACTAGTTTATGGCGGAGAAGCAGTTGTTCCCACCAAATTCATCACTCCAAGTTTATGTATTGCACAAGTCATTCACATGAAAAATGATGAATCAGTTGCGGAACGAGTCACAGAGTTGTTGGCATTGGAAAAATCCCTATTTTTGGTTGATTTTCATTAAACAGTCATGAAGGATAGACATAAGACTTGGCATGATAGGAACATTAATAACAAGACGTTTTCCCAAGGTGATCAAGTTCTGTTATATGACAATAAGTATCAAAAGCATCCCAGGAAACTGCAAATGTATTGGCTTGGACCTTTTGTAGTTGTGGAAATCTGTGAGTCTGAAGTTGTTAGACTCACACAACTTGATAGATTTATTCATCTAGGATGGGTGAATGGTGCATGCCTAAATCCCTACATTTCTATTTAATATGAGAAATTTCACAGTGCTCCTGCCGCAAGAAGTGTATTCAATAGCTAGGATTTCACTTGTGTTATTTTTTTCCTTTTATGTTAATAAAATGGTGACGTGTCCAATTGTCACTTTTCTTAGAGTCTAGTTGTCATTGTCAATTTATCCAACTCATATATCACCTTTGTGGTTGTGAATATCCTAATCAAATCTATTTGTATTTAGTAACTTTGAGTTTGAAATATGTACCCTAATGATATCACTTCGTTCATTAAGTATCGTTGGTACCGTTTTTCTCAAGCCTGTCTCATTTAAATTCCACCAACTTTCAGTACCTTTCTGGTTGATCATTGGTGTGGTAATTACTTTTATGTTCACTCTGATATACCATTATCATGTTCCCACTAATGCTCTTAATTTCCCAAATCACTCTTAAATTTTTCCACATTCGATGGGAACATCCGATGTTAATGTCACATTAGCTCCACACTATATATCTCAATGAATACTAGTCATGTCACCTCCTAACTATTTCCTATATACTCATATTTTCCCAACTGTTCAATGTTATTATGTTTTCTTCAAGTTAGTTTCATATCAAGTCCTAGAGACCCCTAAGAATTCATTGAGCTCGCATTCACGCCTCTGTCCACCAGTTGTATTTTTCTATCAATGTAGATCTTCTATGATGGTTCACACTTTCAGTCGAGGGTCCATTTCTAAAGTTGTTGTTCTAGAGGATTTTATTGATCTCCACATCAAATTACTTGAGGATATTCATGGAAATTTTGAGCAAACCCAATTTCTTGAAATTGATCTTGAAGATGCATCACAGTACCCATAGATGGAAATCCATACATTTATGGATCTCTCAGCCCTTCTGACTAGTGAATTGCTATGGGACTGGAAATTGTCTTTCATACCCCTTCATAATACTACCTTTCTCAATTTGTGCAACCTACCAGTGTTCAACACTACTAGAGAATTTTCCCAGTTCACCAAGTTTCTCATCATCTGAGTTCACAATGGTGCTTTTTGGTTGGATAAATCCTACTCCATACACATTGAAGATATTCATAAGTTTATTAGTTTCTCCATGGAAGGGAAATACATCACACAAGGCTTCTAGGGCTTAGGTAAGAACTTCCACAAGAAGAGAGAAATCAGTTTATATGACAAGCATGGAACACAGAGAGGAGGTGTGGTGCTCTCATCGACCAGATAAAACATGAGAAAGTTTGTTGTGCCTACTACAATTGCAAGAAATGTCATGAATAATTACTTGCGAGGTGAATGTACGCTCGATGACATCACAGTGGATGAGTTTAGAAAAAAATGGTGCACCTTTGAGTTGGTGCAAATAACTACTCACAGAGATGTTGCAGGCATGCACAAATGTTTATGAGAAGACCACATACTTCATATATGTCTACTTGTTGGTTGCGTTTTCTATGTGGAAGTGGAAACCACCTCAGGTTCGATGCCTCTCCCATGATCCCGAGAGTCGGATCACCAATATTTTTGACACCTAGCACATTCACACTGCTACTACTCACTCCAAGGAACATGATGATCCATTTATCTAGTGGCACAATGATCTTATTTCCACTACTCAACGACCAAGGGTTCTGCAGGAACTGCTCAACAATCACACCCATAAAATTTAGTTTCATATGAGCCATGAATACACATTTTTGAGGCCATTAGTTGCAACTTCATTCTTTTTTCACACCCCTCCATTTCATTTCTATTTGGATGAGGCAATTTTAGACAAGGAAGTCATGGACTAGCCAAGAGTTATGAAGGAAAATAAATGATCTAGTTTTACCTAATTGATGCCTCCCATCTCATAGCGGTCAACTCTTGTGCAAAAACCTAGTGTAGGTCCCATATTGACAAAGAGATATCAGATTCCCTCAAGATCAAAGGAAGGGGTAGAAGAAGGTGAAGAGGAAACATTCCCAAGGGGTCTAGTTCAGATTATGTTCTCCTCCATTTGGGACGATGCGACTATATCCGGTAACTAGTTATGTGAAGTCTTTGCTTCTTCTTTCCCTATCAAAAAAATCATGCACTGACTCTCGATTTAAGTATACCTCCAAATATATTATCACCAAAGCCACTCGTTTGTCTGCCCTTCCACCTTCGACTCACACCGCCACCATTACTTTTCTTCTTATGTCCCTAGCATCACTATTACTGATGATCCACCAATATGGACCCAATCCACTTCCATCAAAGAGGATCTCAACCATCAACCACCTATTTCAACTACCGATTCCCCATATTCCACTGCCTAGACCCCTCACTGTCATCTTGACACTATTGCACCTGTCTCTACTTCCCCATTCACAATGACTATAGGGACCATTGTTCCACCTCCCTTTTCTTTTCCCTAGGTTTTGTAGGTCCAAGTCCCCTTGGAAACACATCTAGACACTAATCTCCATTCTGAGATGGAAACAAGGCTAGAGGTGCAAATGAATATGGACCAGGATCCTCCAGATACTCAGATGGACACCCGAGAAGATACTCATTCGGCTCGTAATACCAGTCCCATTAAGGAATGCATTGATCTGATGCTAGAGGATCCTAAAAAATGTCACGTAATCCTGGAATTGTGCCTCAGTCACACTGATGTGATTCTGACACTTCCTCTTGAGGTTTAGGATCGTATCT
Source organism: Picea engelmannii (assembly GCA_009831015.1). NCBI lineage: Eukaryota > Viridiplantae > Streptophyta > Pinopsida > Pinales > Pinaceae > Picea > Picea engelmannii. The sequence goes on along the minus strand of ML793476.1, from coordinate 218,509 downwards.
ACACTATGTCACCTATTCATGATGCTGCTGGCACCCCTAGCCTATCTGAGCGATCGGTCACCAGTGGCCAAACACTCGATTCACGATTGCCATTGGATCAGTTCCTAAACAGTGGGGATCTTGCATCTTGGTCTACCTCCCGACTGTTATAACTCATTCACGCATCTAATGACCGATTATATAAAAATATTATCATCCTAGAATAGGTTAATGACGAGCTCATGCAATAGTCGCAAAAGTTGCACGAGGAGTTAGTTGCCACATATTCTTCTAGTGAATATGAGCATGACTTGTGGGTATATGATGAATCTACCATTGCATCCATGTCATATTAATTCATTCAATTATGGCCCAATTTTAGACAGGTAGTACCATAGTTTTCAGAATACATTACCATGGTTGTATCTGCACAACGAATCATTATTTTTGCAAATGCATGGACACAACTTGTAGGAAAGGTTTATAATCTCCAGCACCAACTTGAAACTATTAAACTCTAGGATAAAGAGAATCCCAAGGATCGATGTGAGAATATCATTTAGGTCATTTCCAAAGGAGACAATGTCTTCTCATCCCTCCATTCGCAGGCTGATGAATGTCGAGAGTTGTTTAATATGGTCAATGATTGGGTTGAATTATTAGAGCACCGCAACAAGCTAGTTGAGGAATTGTTTCCACAGCTTAAGCAGATGAATACATAAGCACATGCTATCGAGGATCCTATAGAACATCAATCCAAGTTTGCAGAGATCCAAGTAGTGGATGAAAATATGGATTCTCTACATGAGGCTACTCAAGCCATGAAGAAACAACTCAGGAAATTTATCCCTACGGTCCAATCGAATTATATCTCATTCCAACACCTAGATTCAATTGTTGAAACTGAATAGAATTCCTTGTTGGCTACTAAACCTGTCAAGCCAACCATTTATGCAGGCCAATAATTGTTCGGAAGTGCATCCATTATTGTCAGGAAATGGCAAGAAAAAGTGGACCAATATGACTAGTTCCGCCAACAAGTAGTGTAGATCGTCCCTAAGTTGGTCCCTCCATTTGCAGAAGGATGGGGGAAGGATGAATAAAGTTTACTCAGGATGAGTCCAATATTGTGGTTAGGACCTATTGGGCCCTACATTTTGAGAAGTGTTTGTTTTGCAGAAAATGTAGTAGGTGAGAGAAAGACTTGAAGTGGTGGAAAGTAGTTATGGGAGCTGAAAGAGGATTGAAAAACGTTCCAACAGTGAAAACAGATCATGCGCCAGTTGGACGAGCAAAGGAAAGAGCCAAGATCTTTGAGTGCATGCAAGGAAAATAAAACATAATCAATATTGGCCGAAAAAATAGTGGAATCAAGATTCCAAGAAGCGCTTGAAGGAAAACTATAACTAGGGAACTATGTAATGGGAAGAGGGCTAATGTTACTGTTACCACTCTTTCCACATGATTATTATTATCACTACTGGTATTGATTCAATCTCTATATCTGTTGTAAAGGGTTCTTGAATATGACTGTGTTTGTGCAAAGTCTCATATTCTGTAATGGGTATATGGGAATAGCTTTTGCTGCAGAAACTAATGTAAGAGGGATGCACTCAATTTATGAATGCTTTAAGATGTTGCTAATATAATAGATTGTTTGGGCCTTAAAATTTAGATGTACTATGCATGCATCTATGATTTCTATGTTGCACATTTTCTTTTATCATGTGCATTAACATTTCATTATTGTTTATCTATGTCTTTTTTTATTGATGTGTGGATATAGATATGGTTATGTTAATTATGATGATGCGTTCTTTGTGAATCACTTCATCACACATGTCTCGAATGCACTTCAGGTGAGACCTCCTTCCCTTATGGAAGATTGAATATGTCACTCTGCTAGACTACAACGGTATCCTTTGTTGGAAATCTTCGAGAGCTCCAATCTCCAAGTTTGCACCAACATGGAGCACTAAGAGGAACTGGAGCAATGAGAGGGAATTTCATGGTGCTAAAATTAGTAAAGATTATTTACTAGAAACTTTAAATAAAATGAAGAATGAAAATACTTATGGTGTATGGGCCTGTGAAAGCTAATCATGGTCTCTCATAATGCGTTACTAGCAATGCAAACATGGAAAAACAATAATCTTTTAACTTGGATGGATTATTCAAGGTACTTTTGAAATGAATTTGAATATGGTGTAAAACAATAAAGCATAGAAAATTAAATTAGCTTTCTGAATATACAACTTTTATTTATAAAAATTGTGAACAATATTATCAACTTAATGAGAACTTTTTTGAGTTCTCATTTTTTCAAGGGTCCCATTTTTTACTAGATTTTGAGAAATGGTGCTACTGGTAGCACCCCTTTTCATTTTGAGGTAGTTTTTTGATATTTTAAATCTTCTTATCTATAATGGATCCACATTTGTTTCTAAAATGCTTGTTTTTTGAACTATTTTCAAATTTTCCTAAATCAATTTTTTTCTAAATCTTTTTTTATTTTACCAACGTTCTTTCTTATGATTTTTAATGATAATATATATATATATATATATATATATATATATGTTTTTGAAATTAAGATTTTTCATACAATTATGTCTCATTATTTAATTCATTGTGCCATAGTTTTTAAATATAGTGTAAAATTGTATTTTGAACACACTTTATTTTTTCTTCAATACATAACAAATAATTGTAGCTAAATAACACTAGTTTTAAATATTTAGCAAAAAAATATACATTTCAAAGCAATTTATAACAAAAAATCTATACATTTTGGAAGCTTTCCACTACAAATAATGTGTCAAATAAAGCGTTTTTATGGACAAAATTGAACAAAAAAAATGGAAAAATTTAATAAAAATTAACATTTTTTTATTATATATTTTATAGATTTCTAGTAAAAACTTGACAATATTTAATGTCATTTTCTATAGCATATTAAATCACATAAAAAGAAAAGTAAAAAGAAAATAATAAAACACATTCATCATAAAACAACAACAGATGCATATTTATTCTTATTTTAAAATTTGAAAGTCAAAACATTACAATTATAACTCGTAAAAAAATTGCAAAACTCAACATTGTCTTCAAGGGAATCCTAAAACTAATTGAAAATGTCATATATCCAAAATTCATCATTCTCAACAGAAACATCATCATTTTCTTGGACATCATTCTATGATTCCATTGGCTCATTTGGCTCATGTTGCTCTTCCATTGAGTTATTGATATCCACAAGTTATCCATAGTGATATTTTCCAAGTATACCTCGTAATGGTACTTTAGGTTCCTGTAATATTTTTCTACCTTTGAGTCATTAAAATATCCTTTTTTCAAGCCAATTTCTTTCATTTCATCTAGAAGAGCTTGAAAAACATTAATTCTTTGTTGAATAAACCACATTTCACTGCATCACTTTCAATGACTATGCAATAACTTCCTTTTTGTAAGAAACATGTCAATGGTGTACCTAATAACCAAATACAAAATAAATAATTAAAGTAAATAATGTAAAACAACATAAATTAAAAATAATAAACAGTGAAGTAAGATTTTATAAATGTTATATCATTAATTTTACCTGAACTTGAGAACAAATCCAAAACCCAATCTCCTTCATTTGAAAATGTATCTATAAGATAATTAATTAGTTATTGTGGATTTTGATAAATGTTAACTATCTCTCCTTTGAATTTTTTTTCCTCATATGTTAGCTTTCTAGCCACAACATTGTAAACCAATAAACTGCTACGATTCTTTCCATCCTTTACATTGTAAATAATAGAATCATAAGTATCATCTTTTGTCCAACTTGTAAGATGTATACTTTCAATATCATGTGTAAATGGTTCGCTATTAGAGCTATGAATATTAAGTTTTTTCCTATAACATAAATAAGTACAAATTCAATTAACTTGTGAATTAATAAAAAAGATTTATAATCTTAATCACTAAACATACAATATCAATATGTTACCAATAAAGTTGCATCCTTGTCTTTTATTTTCCCTTGAAACTTGATTGTACTAATCCTTGTTGTGTGTCTGAATGAAAAACCATAAATCTCCAAAATGGTGATGTTGCGACTTCCAGAAATCCCATAACCACTTTACTGAAAGATTGGTAAGTATAAGGCTCAGTATCATATTCAATGTTTTGGATATTATAACCATCAGGGATATCTCCAATAACTAGCGAGTATTCATTTTTAGGAACAAGATTTGCAATTTTTTCACAATCCCCTAATATCACTTTATATTTAATAGTGTCAAGCCCATTCCAAATGTATAGATCAAGGGTGTTATCAAGATCAACATTTTGAAGACGTCACCTTCTTTCTCTTTCAAAATTAGTTTTTTGAATATAACTTTTCAAGGTTTTAGGTACTCCAGTTATATCATTCTTTGACATATTTAATGAAACAAACAAACATATAATTATATATTTATAACTAATAATATCGAAATAAATTAACCTACAAATGAATAAAATGAATCTAATAAATCAACATACCTTTTTGAATGTAACAAAAAATCAACTCAATGACGTTGAAGAGCTTGCATCTCAATAGTTGAGTGTAACATCCTCCCAACTCTGTTCATTCAATGTCCTAACCATTTCCTCTTGTATTCTCATATAAACCTTGTTAATAAATAAATAAAATGTTAATGTTGTAATAATATATAGAACAAACTACATTCTTATGTTATATAGAAACAATTAATTTTTAAATCATAACATAAATAATAAATAACTCAACAAACTTAATTTTTAAATTCATCAAACATTTTCTCTATTGATAATTCACCTAACCTTACACGTGATAATACAACTATGACAAGTTTCACATCCTTCACTCCTTGCATCATTCTCCAAGGCGTTATAGTCATATCATCTGGCAGGTTTTTGATTTCATGACCTATCTTACTTGTGCTACCTACTAAGGGTTTAGACTTCCTAACCTTTTTATTTTTTATACCAATGTTTTCCCATATGTTGAAGATCTCATCTACCAAATCCCATATCAGTCCAGTTTTAAATCCCAATTGGAAATAACTATCCACAACTCTAAATGCATCACTTCCTTTGCGATTTTTTACTTTTACACTTTCCTCATCAATAGGGAAGCCTATTTCCATACAACATTCCTTCCTAAACTTTGTATCAATGTTTTATCTATCCCCACCACATATTATAGAAAACTCATTATGGATAAATCTCAGTCTCTGAATGAAAGTCATGGAAATCGTGTACTCATTATATGTGTTATGATTCCATGCCAATAACTTTGCTTCTCCATTTGTTAAACCAACATAAATTACACATATGACTGTCTCAAAGAGAGGGTTATTGGGATACTCTTGCATCAATTCTCTTCTATCCTCTGTAGAATGATTTCCTCCAATCACATAATATTTATACTCAAAACATTTTGACCTATCAAATGCATCATTTGTAGGAACTTCCATTGGATCAACAAGAAGTAAGTATTCAACCACATGTGTATATGGATTGTGCCTAATCAATGCTTTCAAGTTTTGGATATGCAACTAATGTGGTTTTCTAATTTGGTATTTTTCTTGGCCTTCTATGGGTTTATATAGCTTCTTCACATTCAACAGCAATGTATGGCCCTCATCAACCAAGTCGTTCCTCCTTAGTCAATATTGAATGGTATTTTGAATTGTTTTGATAATGCAATCTTCTAGATCAACACCTGGTGTTATTATTTCTTTGTTATCTTTAGGACTTCCATCATGATATTCAAAGGTAACTATCAATTCTTCTTCATCAACAACCTTTTCTTTCCTCTTTTTACGATTTAAATGAGTTTCATCTAACTCAACAATGTCTTCATAATCAGTAGAAATGAAATCGTCATTGGCCATACCTCTTTTGCACTCATGTTGTTTAGTAGTCTTTTGAGGAACAGAGGTAACCTCATTGGCATTAATCTCAGTGACATCTTCATCTGAAGTTTCCATATCTTCAAATGTAACCCTTTTATCCTTTTTAGAATGATGACTTTTATTTCTTCTTTGTTTTCTCTTGCAGCTTCAACTTTTGTTACTCTTTGCTTCTTTTTCATTCCTTCCTATGCCTTATAAATATGAAAGGAATTGATGACTTCCATGATAATTCTCTCTATATAATAAATCCCCACTAACATCCCTGAAAGTTACCTAACAAAATCATGTAAAAATAAAATACGTCATTTTCATTGTTAAATAAGATTTAACAATTATCATGAAAATAAGAATAAGGAAACTTACATTTCCCATCTCAATGTCTGTCACGATCATTGCACATAATTATGTGAAATTTTCTTCCTTTTTTATAATTGTTCATATTCAAACAATATCTAATCTTGAGATATGTCTTTGATTGTTTCACCAATGCATAAACAATATCTATTTATGCAAACAAACATATATCTTGCAACATGCCAATTGACTGATAGCTTCCTTGGACATGTTCAAATTCAACACAATACAAAATTATTTGTTCTCCATTGGTGGCTTGTTTGTCTTTAAGATACCAAGAATGCTCCATTCTACTCTCACCATTGACATTTT
>ML793476.1:157688-181548 GCA_009831015.1 Picea engelmannii | reverse complement strand
TCTTTAGTTTTTGACATAAATCTGTATGTAATGGTGAAAGAAATTATATACCATAGAGATTGAAGAAAAGGAGTGTGGTGTTTTTTTTAATAGAGAGGAATCAACATAACAAGTTATAGTATTCGCTAGCCATGTATAGATAACGGTTCAACTCATATTGCTATCACTATAGGCCTCTCCAACCTCTCTTAAAGTTGGAAAAAAAAAGGTAGACTAATGCAACCTTACAAGAATCCAACTAAGGTCTCAATCTAACAAGCACTTACCCCAAATTGTCTGATTGATGTTCTAATACCATGGGCTAGAAGATGCATGGTACTTAGATAAAGTGACCACAAAAAGGAAAAAGATAGAGAATAGAGGGATTATGAAACAATGTACTCTTATAAGTATAGTATGCCCAATAATGAAGTTGATAAAAAAACATGTAAGAAAGGCATGGTTGAACATGGAAAATGGGGTAAAATGATGTTTATGGATTACAATTACCACTACCATTGCTAAATTTTACAAATCATTTGAAATAAATACTAGCATACCTTTTAAGTGGGTGAATGAGAATGTTAAAATAATTTGAGGGAAGTTTTCATATGAATGTTGTTAATTGGAATCATAAAAATATTGCAATTAGAATATTCTTATTTGAAGTTGGTGCATTATTTGATTATGACCTCTTACAAGTTTAGAAAAGAAAGAGTGTAAATATTAGTAGACTCAAAAACTTGATATATATTTTAGGGTAAATGATGAAGGAATTTTAAAATAATATGTTTTGGTCTCATATCTTGTGGTAGATAAAAGAATATAATAATAATATACTAATTATTTAATTAAGTGAAATAAATACAACTATTTATTTATAGATAATATGCTTACTCAATCCACTTGTTACTAGAATTTAGAGACCTTTTCATCCATACACATTTTCTTAACACCTAAAAATAATATGAACCACCAAATTTGATATTTCTTCTATGAATATTATACATTTTCCAAGGCTCAAAAGATCGAGAAAAATCTTTTAAAGGGATCTTTTAAAGCTGAGATGAAAAAGAAGAAGTCCAAAAATTGATTTAGTTTTTCTTTAACTCTTGAAATATAAATATTAATTTTGACTTTTGATATAGTTAACTAAACTTAATTAATAAGAATAATACTTCATCACACAACAACATTTCAAGTTAAATCCAATTTAAAACGCTCCTTTACTATATATTCATCATCTTAGAAACCATTAAGATATAAAGTTTGTTGTTCTGGAATTTCTTAAGCAAAGAACTAACTTTTCCAACAATATAAATTAGTTGATAAATGTAGTTTTCAATATGAAGGCATTGAGATAACATTTCCTGTAAAGTAACAGCGCATGAAACTAAGAGATAAAATGGATTGCCATTTTCAATTTAAAAAAACTGTGACAAGCAAATATGGCATTGAGATAACATTTCTTGTAAAATAGGCATTGAGATAACATTTATTGTAAAATAACAAGGCATGAAAATTAAGAGGTAGAATGTACTGCCATTTTTAATTAAAAATATGTGACAAGCAAATATGGCTTTGAGATAACATTTCTTACCAGGCATGAAACTAAGAGGTAGAATGGACTGTCATTTTTAATTTTAAAAAAATTGTGACAAGCAAACATGGCTCTGAGATAACATTTCATATAAAGTAAGAAGGCATCAAAACTAAGAGGTAGATAATATTTCTTATAAAGTAAGAAGGCATCAAAACTAAGAGGTAGATAACATTTCTTATAAAGTAAGAAGGCATCAAACCTAAGCGGTAGAATGGACTGCATTTTAAAAAAATGTGACAAACAAATATGGTTTTGAGATAACATTTCTTAAAAAGGCATGAAAACTAAGAGGTAGAATGGACTGCCATTTTCAATTAAAAAAATTGTGACAAGCAAATATGACTCTGAATTGAGTGGAACCCAGATGAAATACAAGCAAATATGGCTTTGAATTGAGTGGAAGCCACATGAAAAATCAACATAATAGAAATCTACCCACAGATGATTTTGAATGTGAAGCAAAAGGGCCAGTTTGTAGCTGGTACTACTTGATTTGATAGTGAGAGACCGAGAACGAGAGCTTTTCCTGGAACCCAATGCGCCCTCGTTTGAACGACTGACTCCGACGCATCGCACGCATTCAGGAGCAGACGAAGGCTCACTGGGTTCCTGGACAAGTTTTCATTCTTTCAGCGACGCTAAAGCTGAGAATAAATATTCGTCTACAACCAACAACATCCCAGGGTTGCCAGCCCTGCACTGCCATGAGATGAAAAGGCATGAAATAAGAAGAATATATAGAAACTCAGGCAAAGAGATAAGGAGCTGTGGAGTGCAAACATATGAGAAGATGTATTGAAAGGTAAAGAATATGAAACAGTACACCTTAGACGACCAAAAGGAGAGGGTGGCGGTGAGGTCTGACAACATACAGTGAAATGAAGGAACGAGATGATGTACTTCGACGAAATACAGTCATTCAGAGTAATTGAATGAAGGACAAATTAGTAAAGAAATTCGCTGGTCATTCAGAGCCATTGAATGAAGGACAAATTAGTAAAGGTCTGGCCGTGGGATATCGATGAAAAATCAGAGCGGTGAAAGCAGCCGATATTCTCTTACACGAATAAAATAATGAAGATGCCGTCGGTGGGAAGATAAGCACCAAATAGGCATGTAGGTAGAATCTTACTTTTTTGACCGATAGAAAGAATCTTGACTTTGTATAGTGCCATGAAACAACATCAATCAAGATTTTAGAATGGTTGTACGAGAGACGTTCAATGATGGTTTTAGGGTTTGTATTTGCAAAGTGGATCTTAATCATCATCATTTTTTATATAATCATCATTTAGATATAAATATTAAATATTCAAATTATTTTTTATATAATCATCATTTAGATATAAATACTAAATATTCAAATTACCAAAATTTAGTAGAAACTGTGGATAAAAAAATACATTTTTTAAATAAATTTGATTTGAATAACAGTTTTAATTTTTTTTATTACATATTTGCGAAATTGAAACGGTTCTATAACAGTTTTTTAGTTCAAATTCAACTTTTTGCTTTGTTGCTCAAATTGGAAATTAAATTGAGTCGAATATCACAAAATGCAATGCAAAAATCGCAGTTAAGTTTTTGAGATTACATAGTTTCAATTGTTTGAAATTGCAAAATGTGCAAACGAACTCATTGAAATTGAAGGTGGTGCTTTGACTGCACGTGAATCGACTGTCCTTCCACTTTGCTAAAATGTTGAGTGAGGATGTTTTTTATTCGTCCCGAATTACCATCTTAGTCTTTGTCACAAATAATTTAATATTTTTTAAATTTTCTCATTTTCAAATTAGAATTGTATAATGTTTCATTATAGGTGGAGGTGGCTACCATCTTAGTCTTGTCACAAATAATTTATCAATTTTCAAAGAAGAATTGTATATTGTTTCATTATAGGCGGAGGTAGCTAAAGAAAAGGACTTTCTCGTATGCTTGGAAGAATATTTAAAAAAGGTAATAAACTTTCTAAATTTATTTTGAATTTTCTTGATTATAAATGTTTTTAGAAAGGGAAAGAGCATGGTGGGTAAGTTTAATTGGTTTGAATGTATTTTATTAAATTACAATTTATTTTGAGGTTTTTGGTTTTAGTCTATTTAATTGAGGTTTTTGTTGAGTTACCGATTTTAGGGAAGAGGGGATCCCATAAAGTTTATCAACAATGGCTTGTAGTGTCCATAAAAGTGGGGTGTTTTTATCATCCCCGCTTGGGTTCAAGTCTATACAATGGCATGCTTATGCTTAACATGGCTTCCATAACATGGAAGCATGTTTATTTCCTAGTGGTAAATCCAAAATAAAATAGTGTCCACTTGCTCATGTTGACCAAAATCCCGAGTCAATAAAACAATGCGTCATAAAGAATAATAGGTTTGAAGAACCATAAAGGAGTTGGTGTTGATGATTTAGTTGAGATTCTTCAAATGTTTGGCCTTCACTTTCAAAATATTATTGCTACAAATTATGGCCACAAAGGAAGATTGAAAAAAAGTAACGCCTTCTTTAAGTTTGGGGTGTTGGGCCCTCCATTTTGAGAAGTGTCCATTTTGTGGAAATGCTAAAGTTTTGCGGAAAATGTAGCAGCTGAGTGAAAGACTTGAAGTGGTAGAAAGTAGTTACACAAGCAAGAAGATAATTGAAAAGCATGCCAGCAGTGAAAACAGATCATGCACAAGCTGGACGAGTAGTGGAAAGAGTCAAGAGCTTCAAGTGCATGCAAGGAAAAGACTATGGAATCAAGATTGGTTGGAAAAACAACAAAATCAAGAATCCAAGAAGCGCACGAGGGAAAACTATAACTAGGGAACTGTTTCCACAGGCTTATTATTATCACTATTGGTATTGAGTTAGTATCTAGAGTTATTGTGAAGGGTTCTTGAATGTCATTGTGTTTGCGTAGAGGCTCAGAGTCTATAATGGGTATATGGGAATAAATTTTGTTGCAGAAACTAATGTATTAGGGATGCACTACGTGTATGAATGTTTTAAGATGATGCTAACATAAGAGATTGTCCAGGTCTTTAAAATTTGATGTACTCTGCATGCATCTATGATTTCTATGTTGTGCATTTCATTCTATCATGTCCATTAACATTACATTATTGTTTATGTCTGTCTTTGATTATTGATGTATGGATCTGGATATGGTTATGTTAATTTGAATGATGCATTCTTTGTGACTCACTTCATCACACACATCTTAGCCGAGCTTTGGGTGAGACTTCTGTTACACATAAAAAATACTCACTTTGATAGTGTCGCAAGTGTCGTCATTACAAAGGTCGCAAGTGTCGCATTTTGCTCACAACTGTCGCAAGTGTCAAGGAAGCATAATGCCATGATGCCTATGTCGTGCCTATAACAACATGAGAAGGACACTTAAAACACCTCAAATATTTGATTTGGAAGAGGAGAAATGAGTCAGCAGGCTTACAAACCTTTTGCCATCTGAAAGCACCTCAAAAACTGAGTTTTTGGAGAGGAGCGCTCCCCTATACCTCTTCTGGGAGCACCGACGCTCCCCCTTACACTTTCTGGGAGCGTTATAAAGCTCCCCTGGCCCTTTTGAGGGAGCGCTATAGATTTTGAAAGCGCTGGTGCCCCCCTAAAGCCTACTAGGGAGCGCTACAATGCTTTGATGGTCCTTTTGAGGGAGTGCTACCTATTTTGGGTAGTAGTTAAGTTGTTGAGATGAATGGGGGAAGGATCCTTTCATTCTTGGAAGGCAGTTGGATTCGAATCCCCAGTCCAGCCATGATCTTAAGGAAGATCCTCAACTGAAGGAGGCAAATCCTCAACTTCCCCAAGGATATCTCAAGTGGTTAAAGCCTCTCCAAGGCTATATAAGAAAGCTTTCTAATGGTGAAAGGGGACTGGAAAAGGAGAATCACACCAAACTTATGATATCATAAGTGGTGCTGGAACAGAGATATTTTGGAGCAAGAGACCTATGATCTCATAGGGAGCAATTGATGAAGCTATCATCATTTAGATCATGGATCTTTTGAGCAAGGGGTAGACAAGGAGGACTTGGCAGAGTTGCTGCAATTCATCTATGGCTATAAGCAATGTTTTGTCCTCATTAATATAATTTGCTTGGCCTATTTCTTTCTAGTTTGTGTCTAATCTTACATGAACTTATCGTTGATAGATAGATTTGTTTTCAAGCTAATATCAATAGAGTAGGAAGTGGTCGTACTTTGTTTGTCTACAGGACTCAGCGAGGAGCGAAAGTTTGGAGCTCGATTTGGAGCGTGCAGGGACAAACGCCGATAAAAAAGGTACTTCTATTCTCCTTCCTTCTCATGTATTAGTTTGTATAGATTTGAAAGGAAGTCAGTGTCCACGTTAAGCATTTTCTGTCTTAGAGTTAGGGTCAAGCTCTTTGAGGCAATCTACCTGTCCGCAGGGAGATTTTCCTACAACAAAAACTGGCGACTCCGCTGGGGATAGAATCGAACTTTTAGTTTTGATCTTCCTCATAGACCTTGTCTTACCTGATTATTTTCCAACCTTGTTCACCCCATTTATCTGATTGCATTTGCTGATTGACCTTTCTCTCAATCACACTCAACTTGTTTGTCAAAATTTGATCAAAATTTTGGGTTTTTTGGACTTTTTTGTGAGCTTTAGGACTCCAGCGCTCCCTTAGAGTGTTGGACAGAGATTTATAACGCTCTGGTGGCCTTTATACTAGAGTGCCAGTCCTTTTTTGCCCAAAATCTCTTCAAAAATTACAATTTTTGGAGGTCCAGACCCTGTTTCTTCACTTGCTGAGTTGCTTTGTGAGTCAATGCTTCTTCCCTTGACCTCTGACATCCTTCATCTTGACAAGTAAACACCTTGTTGTTCAGTTTTTATGCTCTTTTTCATTCTTTTTGAGTTTTTGCTGTTGAGAGCTTGAAATCGATCCGTTGTTTTTCTCTCCTATCCGACTGAGCGAGAACTCTAGTGAAGGACATCTGAAGTCTGTAACTCTTCTCATTTGGTTCTTTGAGGTCATCTGATCCAATCTCTTTCTCCTTTCTTTTGCGTTTTTTATTTTCTTTCTCTTGTTTGATTGCAAAAGGGTGTGTAGTTTGTGCGAAATCTCCGTTTTCTTGTCTGAATCTCCTTGATCTGAAAGGGTAGTTGGCAAGAGAAGTTTTGCATTGAATTGATTATCATTCGCATACAAATGACAAAAGTACATCTTAGTGATTAGTTTGCATATTAGTTTGCATTTCTGAAATGTTGTAGCATCATATTGGATTTGATTGAGAACAAAATTGATTGAGAGAATTCCTTATCAAGTGTTTGATAGTGAAAACGACTCTTCCTCTTTCCCTTAAATAGGTGTTCATTGAAAAGAAATGATTGATTATCATATTTCATGCGTATTTTTTGGAATTGAGTCATTATTCCATCAGTTTCACTTTCGTACACCCTTTGAATAAACAACAACCACTAAAATCAACGCTTAACTAAAATTTATCAGACTTTTTACATCTTTGTTAGCAAACCTACATTAGTTTAAAATGTAGGGCTTTGGAATAGGTTGAAAGGATAACTTTCCAAAGCTATCAAACAAACTTAGTCTTGCGGTAGGGAGAGTTAAAACCAATTGTCGTATTAGTCTGCCTGGGATCCCCCTCTCACATAGGGGTTACGCACGAGGTCACATTTGGGTGAGTTACGGAGATTATCCCTCTGTGGCCCAACTGTTTGTAGTGGTTGGATCGTATATTGGGGATCACTGGTAGGTATACCCACAATGTTGAGTGGAAGCCTTTCAAGTTGATTTCGGACTTGTTATCCTGCCCATACGTTCTGATTGGACTGTTGACTGTACCCGCCCAGGGGCTGACTACGAATTGGTGACCTTAGTATCCATAATCTTTAGGGTCTCACACAAGGTGACAGTGAAGGGAAGTCTCACTGTACCTGGAACAAACATTGGTCAAACTCACTCGGGCTCCTTGGAGGGTAAATCCATAATTACTACATGGAAGCTTGCACCAAGGCATAAGTCCGTTAAGCAGGTCGCCAATGTAACTGATCCACCCACTCTATCCCCGCCCCTTTCTATTTTGATCTCGCGACGTTGGATTTCATCACCAACTAGTGGTTTCATCATAGGAAGGTTTGTTTGATTGTCTGCTTCTTAGATTCTTAGCGTGTGTTGTTTGTTTTACTTAGTGGACCTTAGGTCGAGTCAGTGTTAATGGCATCGAATCCTGGGAGTACCAATGGAGGAACCCCTTCTTCTGAGGAACCTTATACCTTTCCTTCATTTGGAAACTTTGGTCCTCCATATGTTGCCACACTGAGTCTTCCAGGACTCACTATTGGATTACCAGTTTGGTTGTTCCCCACTCCAGTGATCCCGAATCCTCCCAATATTTCAATTGCACCTAATACTTTGGATGTCAATACACCACCCACACATCAACCTCACGTCGAATTTTCACCTTCTTTGCCCATTACGTCTCCTTCCATTTCTCCTTCTTCTCCTAGTGAAAGTTCTAAAGCAAGTATCCAGATTGATCAGAAGAAGAAGAAACAGAAAGAGAAGAAGAAGAAGAACCCAAAAAGGACAAAGACCCCAAAAACATCAGATGTTGGCTCTAAGAAACCAGTTACCGTTAATAGTACTGGGAGTGTTGATGAGGTCAACAAGATTAAAATGAAGAATCCAAAACCCAAATTCCCTTGCAGCCTTTGTAAGGGTGACCATTTTCTGAGGGATTGCCTCGGTCTTACCCAGGTCTTAGAAATGTGGTCATCCACGTTATCGGCCTCTGTCGGTCATGTCGATGATACCCTGTCAACTAGTGATGTTAAGGTTGGTAAGAAGAAGAAAACTGTCAAGTTCCCTTGCATGTTATGTAAAGGTAATCATCACTCTCACCTTTGTCCTCGTATGGACGAGGCTTCTTCTCTTTTGGAAAAAATTAAACTTCCAAAAGGTTATCGTAAGCTTTCTTCTGACCCATCATTGGTTGATGGACTGGTCAATCCGGTTCCATCCCCGGTTAGTCCGGTTGATCAGGTGGTCAATCTAGTTTCCTCCTCGATTGAACCATAAACCCAAGTAGTTGATCTGGTTCCGTCATCGATCAACCCCGCTCTTCATCAAAAGAGTGACACCAATGTGGTCGATCTGTTTTCATCCTCAGTCCATCCCACTCTTCATCAAAAGAGTGACACCAAAGCGGTCGATCCAGTTTCACCATCGGTCGATCCCATTCCTCCATTGAGGAATGTCAAAGTGACTGATCCAGTTCCTTCCTCGGTCAATCCCACTCTTCTTATGAAGAGTGCCAAAGTGGTCAATCCAGTTTCACCATCGGTCGATCCCATTCCTCCATTGCGGAATGACAAAGTGACTGATCCAGTCTCTTTTGTGGTCAGTCCCACCCTTCCTCTAAAGAGTGCCAAAGTGGTTGCTCCAGTTACATCCTCAGTCAATACCACTCTTCCCCTGAAGAGTGACAAAGCGGTCGATTCAAGTCCACCGTTGGTTGATCTGATCCAATCATCAGTCGATCCTACTCTCCTTCTAGAGAGTAATCCCGATACTACCCATGTTTTTCTCGTTAATACAGACTCTACCGTACTGGGGGGCATTCCCCCTTCTCCTGCAAAACCCCCTCCAAGCAATGAGGCCATCCTTTTTGATTGGGGTGTGCTAACTAGACCTCGTCTTCCCTCCCACATTCCTTTCCAGATTACAGTACAGGTTCGTGGTCGGGACGTTCCTCAAACGCTGATAGATGAAGGTGCGTCCGTTAGTATTTTGTCTTCTATTGCTTGGTACGTTTTGGGTTGTTCGCAACTTGCACCGGTTACACAGAATCTGTTAGCTTTTAACAGAAGAACTAGTCAACCTTTAGGGATCCTTCGTTAGTTTCCTGTAACTTTGGGAGGGAAAACTGTCTTTATCGATGTCATGGTAGTCCGAAACCCCTTGGATTTTTCTTTACTCCTTGGGAGGGATTATGTCTATGCTATGAAAGCTCTTATATCCACCTTTTTCTGTGTGATATCTTTCCCCCACAATGGAAGAATTGTGACTATTGATCAACTTTCATTAATCGGCCCCGACTGGGTTACCTCCCTAAATGGTTCTTATATGCAATCAGTATCTCCCCCGCCGCATGTCAATTATGTGGCGTTGTCACCCATGACCTCAACTTCCGATGATTTGGATCCGGTAGTTGACATGGTGATCTCTTCGGTAGGGTTATTGGAGCCTGATATCCTTACCCCTGTCACGACCCTCGACATGTGTTCCTTCCAGAGTGATTCTCTTCCATCCAGTGAAGATCTCTTGGAAGCCATGACCGAGTTTTGTCCTTTGACATAGTACCCTTCTAGAGCATTATCCTCTTGAAAGCCATGATCAAGAAACCACGAGCATAGTTTCTCTTCTCTGTGGCGAGCTCGTTAAAAAATGAAACAGAAGTCACGAGCATAGTTTCTCTTCTCTGTGGCAAGCTCGTTAAAAAATGAAACAGAGGCCTTGAGCATATTTTTCCTCTTTGTAGCAAGCTCGTTAAAAAATGAAACAACAATCTAGGGATCGAACCCAGAACCTTGAGCATAGTTCTTTTCCTGTGCCAAGATCGTTAAAAAATGAAATAGTCACCTCTCTTGAGCCTTCATTTCATCCACGTGTATCCTTTTTATCCATCTAGCACAGAAATTGGTGACAACCTCAAAGTCAGTGAATGAATTGAAGCTTGGGGGGCATGTCTCCAGCCTTTGATGATCATTCTGGAGCTAAGCCACCATCTTTCAAGCTGGGGGCATACCGAGCTTAGTCTTTGTTATTTCTTGTGCTCGTAAATACATGAGAATGCAATCAGGTAAACTTTTATCTCTTTTTCGGACCCGTACGGATACATGAACACACGAAAAAGGAACTCCCTAGAGTCATCTTTAAACTCTTTTCAGACTCTCTAAATATGAAAAGATTGTCGAGTGATCTTGCTTCCTTTCACACTCGTTAAAAGGTTCGAAAGGGAATCTTTCGAGCGATAGTTTATCTCTTTTTCGGTCTCGTTAGACTATTGTATGAAAAAGGAACTGGGAGAGTTCTCTTTTAAGTGTTTTTCCAGACTCTATAATCATGAAAAACCTTCAAGTTTTCTGTCTTTGGACTCGTTAAAACACACATCGACAGGCCCATATGGGACTGAACCCTTACTTCTTCCGGTTCGTTAAACAAAGGAAGAGGAACTTACCGAAGGTGAGTTATATCGAGCATGTGTTATCCTCCTCGAGCTCATTAAATAAAAAAGAGGTACTCATCTATCTGGATGGAGGAAAATTTGAAAGGAGAAAGCCAAGCAATCTCTTGAGAACATTATCCAACAATTCTTAGAGTCGCCCTTGAACACGACACTTTGTCATTTGCACGCATCATAATCCGCTGAACCTTTGCACTGAGCCAATCCTTTGAGTTCCTTTCAGTCCTTTGGGTTACCTGATGCAAGTCACAATATCCACTGCATAGTTTTGGTCCATGTCACATTTTGCTATTGTGCCTCAGTGTTCAAGGGAAGTATCTGCCTCTAGAGTCAGCCATCCCAAATATCTTGCCTCAAAACACGTGTCAGTCCATGTCCAGTTGACCTACCAATTACATATCTATGTCCGTTTCGTGTCGTTGATGGGGGATACATCAAGGCCCTCCCTCGACGAGTCTATTCCTGTCGACTTCAACACATTATCCGGGAATCAGGCTTAGAAACCAGTTAGTACTTTGGGACTTGCATGCCTCAATGGAAGGCCTCCTCACATTCAACAGTAGGTTTACATCATTGACCTCTGATTAGATGATTCCACGGATGTTTGATTTCAGCTCAACCATTCACATTCGTTGGAATGTACTAGAGTACCTTGGGAATCATTGACATTAATGGTGATCTCCCTCGCGCTTGTTAACGGTTTACATCATTGACTGGTAATCAAGCGGTTTCTGCCATGTTCGACATCAGGAAATTTATTCACATGGTTAGATTCGTACTACATCGGGATCGGTAAGAAGACCCTCGGTTGAGTGATCACTTTGATATGCACTTTGCCCAGGTTGCGAAGGCGTTTCTCTTGAACAATGACACATATACTGTTACATAGATCCACTTTGTATTGGTCGTGGCTATGTCTTGTCATCTCGTAGATCCACTGTGTATTCCTCGTGGCTATGATCAGTTCATGTCATGGGAGTATAGATCCACATTGTATCTTCAATGGCTATACCTTTTTATCAATACAATTATGGATCCATAGTGTATTTTATGGCGGCCATATCTTGCAAGTCTTGATCACCCAAGCATAGGTATGCCTGCCTTGGGTTTTGAAATATGTCATGATATTTGTTGGATGTTTGTGTGCAGCCTCTGCCAGGTTCTCTGCATCTATACCCTTGCTTGAAAGTCTACAAAGTATTTCAGTTATCAGTTCTCATCTTCTAACTTCATACTTTGGGGGGCAATCTGTTACACATAAAAAATACTCACTTTGATAGTGTCGCAAGTGTCGTCATTACAAAGGTCGCAAGTGTCGCATTTTGCTCACAAGTGTCACAAGTGTCAGGGAAGCATAATGCCATGATGCCTATGTTGTGCCTATAAGGACATGAGAAGGACACTTAAAACACCTCAAACATTTGATTTGGAAGAGGAGAAATGAGTCAGCAGGCTTACAAACCTATTGCCATCTGAAAGCACCTCAAAAACTGAGTTTTTGGAGAGGAGTGTTCCCCTATACCTCTTCTGGGAGCGCCGACGCTCCCCCTTACACTGTCTGGGAGTGTTATAAAGCTCCCCTGGCCCTTTTGAGGGAGCTCTATAGATTTTGAAAGCGCTGGTGCCCCCCTAAATCCTACTAGGGAGCGCTACAATGCTCTGATGGTCCTTTTGAGGGAGCGCTACCTATTTTGGGCAGTAGTTAAGTTGTTGAGATGAATGGGGGAAGGATCCTTTCATTCTTGGAAGGCAGTTGGATTCGAATCCCCAGTCTAGACATGATCTTAGGGAAGATCCTCAACTAAAGGAGGCAAATCCTCAACTTCCCTAAGGATATCTGAAGTGGTTAAAGCCTCTCCAAGGCTATATAAGCAAGCTTTCTAATGGTGAAAGGGGACTGGAAAAGGAGAATCACACCAAACTTATGATCTCATAAGTGGTGCCGGAATAGAGATATTTTGGAGGCAAGAGACCTATGATCTCATAGGGAGCAATCGATGAAGCTATCATCATTTAGATCATGGATATTTTTAGCAAGGGGTAGACAAGGAGGACTTGGCAGAGCTGCTGCAATTCATCTATGGCTGTAAGCAATGTTTTGTCCTCATTAATATAATTTTCTTGGCCTGTTTCTTTCTAGTTTGTGTATGATCTTACATGAACTTATCTTTGATAGATAGATCTATTTTCAAGATAATATCAATAGAGTAGGAAGTGGCCGTACTTTGTTTGTCTACAGGACTCAGCGAGGAGCGAGAGTTTGGAGCTCGATTTGGAGCGTGCAGGGACAAACGTCGATAAAAAAGGTACTTCTATTCTCCTTCCTTCTCATGTATTAGTTTATATAGATTTGAAATGAAGTCAGTGTCCACGTTAATCATTTTCTGTCTTAGAGTTAGGGTCAAGCTCTTTGAGGCAATCTACCTGTCCGCAGGGAGATTTTCCTACAACAACTTCATTCCCTTGCAGAAGGTTGAATATGCCAACGCTGCTAGACTACAACGATATCCTTTGTTGGAAATATTCAAGAACCCCAGTCTCCAATTTTGCACCAACAAATGATTTCGTTGTTGGGACCCTAGATTTAAAGTGAGGTTTTAGATGATGCCTCAACACATCTTCAAATATGATGTCGAGAATTGGTGGGAAAGAAGGTGTGATAAGTTTATACAGCAAGAAGTCGATTTATGCCACAAAATCTATAGAGTTGTGAAGAGTGCTATTTTCTATTCAAATCATGTGAATGACAAGTACGATATATTTTGGATTTGATTCCCTGAAGAGGTATTTTAGTGGCTAGAGCAGCTGCAAGAAGCACCTGAATATAAATATCGAGTCAAGAGAAGACATAATTGAACCACTGAGCATTTAACATACCTTCATTGGTTAGATCATCAGATATCTTGCGATGTGGACTTCTAGGTGCAGACTCCCCTGGAAGGATATATTATTGAGTTTTCTATGGAGAATCACCAATATTTTTCAAAAGAAAAAGTTGTATTCCATGAGGGAGACGGAGGAAAATTGTTGCAAGAAATCCCTGTGTGGATCAATATTTTGTTAGAAAAAGAAGTTATTTTAACTGTTCCCTTATTTGGGATGGAAACGTAAACCCGTGCTCGTGGGGGAGGTGGTTCACAAGAGGGTCATGAGTCCATAAAGAAGGAGCTTCTGGAGATGGGGGGTCGACGAGAGAAAATTGCAAGAAATGAACAAACTCTAAGGAGGGTTGAGGTCGTCGAAAATAGGTGGCGGAACCTAGTGAGAAAGGTAATGAAGAGACCTAATCAATCATTGAAGGATATTAATTGTGACGGTAGTCAAAGAAAATAATTGGAGAGATTGTGAGAGTTGCAAAGACGCGGAAGCTTGGCCAACCGATGGTTGAAGGATAAATTTGGGGATAGTAGTGAAGGTTCTAAATGAGACATACATGAGAAGAAAACCTTAGGAGAGACAGGTTAAGGAGTAAATATAGCCACCACCATTGAAGAAGAATACTCAATTGAGACCTCAAAGGGAATTGTGGAAGAGACATAACCCACAACACCATAAAACATCGGACTGCATCACGAGGTAGAGGGAACCTTGAAAGAAAAAGAGACCCCCCAAATCAAATAACTTCACTCTATAGGTAAAGGCCCCAGGTCCAAGTCACCTATTCCCTCGGTGCCATCTAAAAATCTGGTAAATTCTACAAGCAATCTTTCTGTAGTTTATGCCATTTCTAACCCTTCTAGTCTAGCAAGTTCAAGTAGTAGAGGTAGCAACAGTGTGGTGATTTTTTCAATTATATCTCAACCAGGACCCTCGAGGTTCATATCAATAGGATCTCCAAGTCCATTGATGGTGCATCAACACGCCGGATCTCTTACCTGATACCCATAATTTTTGGGTAAAGGGGATGAGGACATTGAGCAACACTGGTTTCTTTGTGAGGCCATCTGGAGGTCTCGTGGAACTCTGGATGCAAACAAATTGGTTGAGTTTGAAACCACTTAGAGGGGTCGAGCTCTAAAATTACATATGAAATATATCGAGTTAGAGAATAATCAAGGGAATCCTTTCTCTTTAACCCAAGTGAAGTAGAAGGTTATAGCATAATTTTTCTTACCTCAGTCTGAGCAATAGGCTCTCTTCGAGTTGTGAGAGGAAAAACAAAGAGACAAATATTATGCATGGGAATATAACCAAATATTTAAGGATGCAATAGGGAAATTAGAAAACCCCATCCATGAATATCACCGTAGAGAATGGTTTATTCAGGGGTTGTTACCATTAACCTGAATCCCATTGACTCAGCAAAGAAAAACTACTTTGGGAGAGGTGTTGGAATAATCCATGAAGATTGAGGCTATTACAGACTATCCTGGAAACTTGTGGGTGATGAGACCACCTGAAGATCATAATATCACACAGCTGGAAGGACATATCTCTACGTTAACAGACAATATCAAAGAGTTGACCCTTCCTAGAGTAGGTCGATCATAGGTATGGTGTAATGTTTGTTATACCAAATGTCATGCAAGAACTGAATGCCCAATATTGAGGGGATCATGACCCCCCACAAACCTGATGGTGCCTCCACCAGTAGGCCCATTGGAAGGAGTTGATCAATTCGTTGTTGTAGCGCCATTTCATGGTCATGTTCAATACCATGCTTTCTTGGGTCATCAAGGAGGACATATCGATGAGTATCACGAGATATGTATAATTCATGGGCACGCCCCTAGGCACTTCCCCATTTTACAAAAGTAAACCTCTATTTCGAATAAAATATATTACGAATTTTGTGGATCCCCTACTCATTGTACCAACCAATGCAGAGCTTTGAATTCCCTCACTGATAGATTAGAATGTTCCACATTTAGATTCAATGAAACTCCTCAAGGGTTCAAAGGAGGATGAGGAGGGAGAGGAAATTTCAGAGGTCGACGGACTGGTGGAAGGGGACTAGGCCGCTACTACAACTGTGATGAGAAAAGGCATCTCGTAAGAGATTTCCCACTTCCATGAATACCATGGTTTTCACATTGTAGAAATAATACCCACTCCACTGAAGATTGTCCTGAACTGATTACCAAGTGGGAAGACCATGCAAGGAAAAGAGGGGCCAATCTGATAAATTATGAAACTAGATTTGCAGTTGAGGGAAAAGATCCCAATATCAACATTGTTAGTAGAGGAGGAACTAATACCGGTGTCAATATTGAAAGTCCTAATCAGGTAAAAATACAAAAGACCATACTTGAGAATACCAAGTATGACCCTGTGAGGCAGAAGGGAAATTTTCAAAGAAGCAATGGAGAAATTCAAGAAACTGTCTAGTTTTGAAATTCCTAAGGTTGTGGAACCAAGTTCTAAGACAAATTGTCTCCAACCAAGAGTCATTGGAGAATCACCTACTCAGATGGAGCCTCCGGGTAAGTCGAGCCTCCGGGTAAGTCACAAAAGGTTGTTGATTTGTGGCTACAACTATTTTTTGACATTTTGGATGATGAACAACTTACTGGAAAGTTGTGAAACACACTCAAAAGGGCCTTGGGAACTGAAGGAAACTCATAAGGGTCCATTTCTACTAACTTTCGAGCAAGGAACGCAAGTAGGATACAAATAAAAAAGAGGAGAACCGAGAGGGAATTTTGGTTGAACACCCACGTTAATGACTATGAGATCAAGGACGTTATGCTGGAATTAGGTTCTGATGTCAATATATTTCCTAGGAAAACTTGGGAAACGACCGATAAGCCCAAACTTGTATATTCTCCTATTGAGTTGTGAATGGTGAATCAATATTGCATCTATCTGGTAGGCAGGCTACAAAATTTCAAAGTGGATTTGGATGGCGTAAAAACAATGGCAGACATTGAAGTCATCAAAATAATGGAGGAAAATTATCCATACACGGCTTTATTATGAATAGAATGGGCCTATGAGAACTATGCTATAATAGATCTTAAGAAATAAATTATGACCTTTGAATATGATGGCATGAAATTAACCCAACCTCTAGACCCATATCAAGGTACAAAATATAGTGACCCAGTAGATGAGAGTATGGAACATGATGCTCTGGATTAAATCTTACTATGACTGTAGGAAACTGAGAAAATTGGATTAACTTGACTACAGATGGATCCATAAGTTGGTGAAGTATTCAGTCTATAAAGGAAGACTCTGAAGCTTCTTAGGACAACTAGAAACAAGGTAGGTATGAGATATTTTCAATACATTGTGCAACTGCCCGATCAATAAGGTGGATTAGAACAAAGATCAAAGAGTGTCCAACCTATGATGGTACCTCAGATTAACATATTTTTCTCATTAATGTGGAGGGTGGGGTTGCGACAGGACACATAATCTAAAGACTTGACCTAGCCCTAAAATATTCTCCAACCAAGTGGTGGGCTACTCACAAAAGAAACTATGTCCTCTTGGGATGAAGTCCATCTCACTCTACAACATCGGTTCCTTCCACTAACATACATACATAAGGTAGGACATGATCGGAAGAAGAAAAGTTAGTTGTTATCCGTGAAGATATATGATGGTAAGTCTAAACTAGTTTCACACATTGAGCATTGTTTACAAGTGTGGAAGGATGTGCAACTCCCATCTTCTCTATGGACACACTACTTATTTGATTCTCTAGGAACAATTCCCAAAGCCTGGTACCTGTACGAGGAAACAAGAAGACAATTAATATGCTAGAAGACTCTTCATAATCAATTCTTCCATGATTTCTCATTCTCTGGTAACACTCCTGAAATCAGAATTGTGCTCCATCAAATTGAGAATATGTTTTTTAGTACTAAGGCTAATCCTAAATATCCACTTACAATTTTCTCTGAGCACAAAAACTTGATTGAATATATCTTGTATCCATCCCCTATGAGAATACCTATGGCCTATAGTAAAGTTGATAAGAACCCTGAAGATCCTGAGGACTTGGAAGAACTCAAACATTCAACCTTTCAGGAATCCACTGGAATAAGAGAAGTCAAGGATACCATATCAGGTGACATCAATAGCTCATACAACCATCATCCAAGGTTGGTTGTATGAGCCTAAATATCCACTTACAATTTGTTTTGAGCATGATCAATTTCTTGAATATAACTTGTTTCCATCCCCTATGAGAATACCTATGGCCTATAGTAAAGTTGATAAGGACCATGAATATCATGAGGACTTGGAGGAACTTAGACATTCAACTTTTCAGGAATCCACCGGAATAAGAGAATTCAAGGATACCATATCAGGTGACATCAACAACTCATACAACCAACCTTTGAGGTTTCAGAAAGTAAACATAGGGAGTGAGGAACATCCTAATATGGCATCCATAGGTTATCACTGGGATGAAAAAACTATGACATAGATACAGGCTCTGTTGCGGGAGTACGAGGATCTCTTTTCTAAAAATTTCTTGGAACTGAAGGGGTTAAGGGATATTTAGGAGAAATTAAGATTGACTTAAAACCCAAGGCTAAGTCAGTTAAACACAGACCTTGATGTCTCAATCCGCAAGTAAAGGAGAAGCTTAAGAAAGAGATTGATAGAATATTAGCTACTGGGATGATTTTTCTTGTAGATGAGGCCGAGTGGATCAATCCTATCATAATATAGAGAAAGAAGGGTATTGATGATATACGATTTTGTGTGGATTAGAGGAGTATGAACTCAGCTTGTGTGCATGACCCTTTTCCTACCCCCCTTAGTGATGAAGTTCTTTATCAAGTGGTGGGAAATGAAGCCTATTATTTTACATATGGATTCTCAAGCTACCATTAGGTTAGAATTGTGGAAAAGGGTAAAAGAAAGACTACCTTAACTAAAAAATGGGGTTCTTTTTCTTATAATGTGATTCCCTTCGGGTTGAAGAATTCCCAAACTATTTTCTCTCGCATAGTTATTGTCTCATTTCATGACTTTATTCATAAATTTATTAAAGTTTATATAGAAAATAGGACAATGTATAGCCTACTGAAGGAGCACATAAGCCTACTCCGATTGATGTTTGATCATTGTAGACATCTAAAAATTTCTTTAAACCTAAAAAATTGTATATTTTGTGTACCATTTGGGAATATTCTAGAACATATAGTATGTAGGGAAGGAGTACTAGTGGGCCCTGTGAATGTTGTTGTCATCCTCAATATGGTCCCTCCCACGACTGCTAAACAGTTGCGGTCAACATTGGGTCACACTAGATACTACCACATATTTATTAGAAATTATGAATGCATGATTTCCCCTTTGGAGAAATTGTTGAAGAAATATGAATCTTTCAAGTGGAATCCAAAGTGTGATCAAGATTTCGACACCCTCAAAAAAAATTTGAGTACTGCCCCTATTTTGGTATACCCAAATTGGCAAGTGGAACTCCATGTGCACATTGATTCTTGTGGCATTGCTTTGGGTTTAATCCTTGCACAGCTTGGTGAAGGAAATATAGATCATCCCATCTACTTTGCTAAAATAAATCTTTCTTAGGCCAAGCGCAACTACACTACCACCAAAAGGGAGGTTTTGGAAATGGTTTATGCTTTACAAAAATTTAGACATTATCTGTTGGGTGATCACTTTAAATTATTCACTGATCATTTTACTTTAAAATATTTGGTTAATAAGCTTGTGCTAGAAGGAATAATTTGCATATGGTTTTTTTGTTTCAGGATTGTTTTTTGAGGTCATTGTTAAGCCAGGTAAATTAAATGTGATTCTCGATCATTTATCTAGACTGGAGTCAAGAGAGAGTGGCAGAGTTGTAGATGACCAATTCCTAGATATGAATCTTTTCAAAATTGAATCTATTCCTAATTGCTTGTCTGACATTGCCTTATTTATGAGCATCTATGTCTTCCCTTAAGGTTATTCTTCAACTCAAAAGAGACACATAGTGGTTTGTGTAATAGACTATCCACTGATTGCAATCGTCTATACAAGTTTGGATTGGAAAATATCCTTAGACTATGTGTACTTGACCATGAAAGATTGGATATCTTGTGGGAGTGTCACCGTGTATTTGCGAGAGGAAACATAGGAGGTAAGGAAACACACAAAAAATATTACATGTAGGATTGTGGTGGTCAACTCTATCTAGATCATCAAGGATGCCAAAACATGAGATGTTTGTTAGTAGGTTGGTAAGTTGTCACGCAAGGATGAGTTACCATTACACCATGTTTGCACATTGCAATCCCTTGAGAAGTGGACCATGGACTTCATTAGTCCCATTAATTCACCAGCTAAACACCCAGATACATCATCATCGCAACTGATTACTTAACTTGTTGGGTTGAAGTAAAAGTTGCCAGGGATTTTTATATGGATACAATAGCTCGGTTCATCTTTGATAACATCATTACAAGATTTGGGTGTCCTCAGAGTTTAACTAGCAATCAAGGCGCCCACTTTATCAGTAAAACTATTGCTACTCTTATTGTCATCCAACACCATAAGGGAAGTCTATATCATCTTCAATCCAATGGTATAGTGGAGGCATTTAATAGAGTACTATAGAAGGGATTGACTAAAATTTGTTGTGTTAATCAAGATGACTGGGTTGAAAGGGTTCCAACAATATTATGGGCCTACATGACTATTGCAAATTGCATAAATATACTCCATTCCAACTAGTTTATGGTCGAGAAGCAGTTGTTCCCACCAAATTCATGACTCCAAGTTTATGTATTTCACAAGTCACTCACATGAAAAATGATGAATCAATTGCGGAACGAGTCACAGAGTTGTTGGCATTGGAAAAATCCCTATTTTTGGTTGATTTTCATTAAACAGTCAAGAAGGATAGACATAAGACTTGGCATGATAGGAACATTAA
The DNA here is from genome assembly GCA_009831015.1 of Picea engelmannii. Lineage (NCBI taxonomy): Eukaryota > Viridiplantae > Streptophyta > Pinopsida > Pinales > Pinaceae > Picea > Picea engelmannii. The sequence goes on along the minus strand of ML793476.1, from coordinate 160,886 downwards.
TAACAAGACATTTTCCCAAGGTGATCAAGTTATGTTATATGACAATAAGTATCAAAAGCATCCCAGAAAACTGCAGATGCATTGGCTTGGACCTTTTATAGTTGTGGAAATCTATGAGGCTGAAGTTGTTAGACTCGCACAACTTGATAGATTTATTCGTCTAGGATGGGTGAATGGTGCATGCCTAAATCCCTACATTTCTGTTTAATATGAGAAATTTCACAGTGCTCCTGTCACAGGAAGTGTATTCAGTAGCTAGGATTTCACTTGTGTTATTTTTTTCCTTTTCTGTCAATAAAATGGTGACGTGTCCAATTGTCACTTGTCTTAGAGTCTAGTTGTCATTGTCAATTTATCCAACCCATATATCACCTTTGTGGTCGTGGAGATCCGAATCAAATCTATTTGTATTTAGTAACTTTCAGTTTGAAATATGTACCCTGATGCTATCACTTCGTTCGTTAACTACTGTTGGTACCGTTTTTCTCAGGTTTGTCTCATTTAAAGTCCACCAACTTTCAGTACCTTTCTGGTTGATTGTTGGTGCGGTAATTACTTTTATGTTCACATCCCATTATCATGTTATTGCTAATGCTCTGAATTTCCCAAATCACTCTTAGATTTTTCCACATTTGATGGGAACATCCGACGTTAATGTCACATTAGCTCCACACTATATATCTTAATGAATACTAGTCATGTCACCTCCTAACTATTTCCTATATACTCATCTTTTCCCGACTGTTCAATGTTATTATGTTTTCTTCAAGTTAGTTGCATATCAAGTCCTAGATCCCCCTGAGCATTCATTGAGCTCACATTAGCGCCTCTATTTGTCTACCAATGTCGATCTTCTACGATGGTTCACACTTTTGGTAGAGGGTCCATTTCTAAAGTTGTTGTTCTAGAAGATTTTATCGATCCCCGCATCAAATTACTTGGGGATATTCATGGAAATTTTGAGCAAACCCGGTTTCTTGAAATTGATCTCGAAGATGCATCACAGTACCCATAGATGGAAATCCATACATTTATGGATCGCTCGACCCTTCTGACTAGTGAATTTCTATGGGACTGGAAATTGTCTTTCATACCCCTTCATGGTACTACCTTAATTTGTTCAACCTACCCATGTTCAATACTACTGGAGAAGTTTCCCAGTGCACCAAGTTTCTCATCATCCGAGTTCAAAATGGTGCTTTTTGGTTGGATAAATCCTACTCCATCCACATCGAAGATATTCATAAGTTTATCAGTTTCTCCATGGAAGGGAAAGACATCACACAAGGCTTCTAGGGCTTAGGTAAGAATGACCACAAGAAGAGAGAGATCAATTTATATGACAAGTATGGAACACAGAGAGGAGGTGTGGTTCTCTCATCGACCAGATAAAACATGAAAAAGTTTGTTGTGCCTACTACATAATTGCAAGAAATTTCATGAATAATTACTTGCAGGGTGAATGTATGCTTGATGACATCATAGTGGCTGAGTTTAGAAAAAATGGTGCACCTTTGAATTGGTGCAAATAACTACTCACATAGATGTTGTAGGCATGCACAAATGTTCATGAGCAAGCCACATACTTCATATATGTCTACTTGTTGTTTTTGTTTTCTATGTGGAAGTGGAAACCGCCTTAGGTTCGATGCCTCTCCCATGATCCCGAAAACCGGATCACCAAGATTTTTGACACCTAGCACATTCACACTGCTACTACTCACTCCAAGGAACATGATGATCGATTTATCTAGTGGCACAATGATCTTATTTCCACTACTCAACGACCAAGGATTCTGCAGGCACTGCTCAACAATCACACCCATAAAATTTAGTTTCATATGAACCATGACTACACATTTGTGAGGCCATTAGTTGCAACTTCATTCTTTTTTCACACCCCTCCATTGCATTTCTATTTGGATGAAGAAATTTTAGACAAGGAAGTCATGGACTAGCCAAGAGTTATGAAGGAAAAGAAATGATCCAGTTTTACCTAATTGATGCCTCCCATCTCATAGCGGTCAACTCTTGTGCAAACACCTAGTGTAGGTTCCATATTGACAAAGAGATATTGGATTCCCTCAAGATCAAAGGAAGGGGTAAAAGAAGGTGAAGAGGAAACATTCCCAAGGGGTCAACATAGTTACCAACTTAACGAGAACTCTACAGAGTTCTCATTTTTTGGGGGGTGAAGTTTTTTACCCCGTTTTTAAAAATGGTGCTACCGGTAGCACTCCCCTCCATTTTTAGGTGGTTTTTTGATATTTTAAATTTTATGATACATAAGGTTTCCACTTTGTTTTTTTAAATGGTCGTTTTTTCACTTATTTTCAAATTGTTCATTTTTTTTTTTTTCTCAATGATGTTTTTTCATCTATTTTCAAACTTTTCTATTTTATTTTTATTTTTATTTTTATTCAATCGTGTTTTTAATCATATTTCCATGCTTCATCCAATGTTAAAATTTTTCTACACCATTTATTTTTTTGAAATTAAGTTTTTTCATATAATTATTTGTCCTTAATTAAGTTATGATTCCATACATTTTAAATATAGGGGAAAATATCATTTTCAACATACTTTTTATACCTTACTTCAATACATAGAAAATAATTGTTGTTAAATAACAATATTTTTAAATATTTAGCAAAAAAATATAATTCTTTTTTTTTGGATCAATTAAAAACTAAAATAAATAAGAAAACAAACAAAAATGAAATTTAAAAAACAAAAACATTTTAAAAACAATTTGTATGAGAAAAAACCATTGAAGAAAAACCTAAAAAGCTAAAGACGAAAAGAAAACAATAAAATTATATATATATATATATATATATATATATATATATATATATATATATATATATATATAAAGTAAGAAAAATGAGAAAACATTAACAAAATGGTAAAAAAAACAAAATTTTATCCCAAAAGACTTTAAAATTATATTATAACAATGTTATAATATAACATTGTTATATTATAACATGTTATATTATAACATTCTTAAATTTGTAGTTTAGGTAATATTAGTGTTTTTGTTAATTTTTTTTTTATTTTAGATGATTTTTAAATTTTTTTTTATTGAATTTTGATTATTTTTCAGTTTTTTTTTTCTAATTTTGTTTTTATTTTTTTAAGTTTGAAGGGATTTTTTGCTCTTCTTTTTAAGAAACAAACTTATTTTTGTTTTTT
>ML793476.1:126714-142638 GCA_009831015.1 Picea engelmannii | reverse complement strand
AAAAAAAAAAAAAAAAAAAAAAAAAAAAAAAAAAAAAAAAAACTAACCTCTGAAATGCATATACTCTCCTTGTTGAATGCCCTTGATGTTTCTCCCTTGTATTTTGCTTCAAAGTTGCTCCAAAATATTCAACAAACGTTGCTCAATAGTTGATGCGATGTAAAAATCCAAAGCAAGAGTGTGTATATATACCAAGTACTATACCACTTGTTAGTTTGTTTGGTGAATTCAAGATAAATAAAATAGAAGAAGATTAGATATATATATCAAATATTATATAAACCATCTATGAGTTTAATCAATGTGGGATAAATTAAAAAATATAAAACATAATGTAATTAATTAATTTATGATGAATTAATAGAGTAAGATTTATTCCCCGGATGGGGTGCTACTAGGTACAACACGTGGACAATTCAGGAGGAGGCCACCTGGACAGACGCCAACCAGTTGGCACATGATCAAACTTGCCTCCCCAACACATCACCTCAAGGTTCTAACGCCATCGTCGTCACCCTACATACCACACTTGCGGCCAGCCTGCCACATAAACTGGAAGCTCTGCAATGTGAGAAACCTCATGGCTTTGTCCAGGTCGTCTCAACACTCACTTCCCCCTCTCAGATATGGTGCCCATACAACCGAGCTTGGGAGTGTTCTTCCTCACTTTCTCCCCCTTGTTTTCCCTCACCAACTTTCCCTGGTTTTGTTTCTCCTCCCTCCCTTCTAGAGCGTTCTTCTCTTGGCCTTATGGACCCTTATGCTTCTCCTCTGCATTTTCCATCCTAGGCCATCAACAATCCTCACCATGCCCCGTCTGAGAGGTAAATCCAGGAGATTGGTAGCCTGGTACGCATCTAGGGGGAAAAAGGTGCCCAATTCTGACCCTCCACCTCAAAATGAAGCTATCCCCATCTTGGCTCCTATCTTAGCTCCCATTCCCACAGAACCACTTCGAGAATACACCCCAGAATTTTCACCACTCTCAAACCCCTTCAGCTGTCGAGTAGAGTGGTTTGACACCCTTGGAAATTCACTGGGCTACGTGCGTCCCCCCCACCTCGTCGCCCTCCTCCTCCACCCTTCCACTCTCGCCACCAGGTTGAAGCTACCTTCACTTCGCCTACGACAAATGCGCTGACCGAGAAGCGATCATAGCTTCACTGAGTGACCTCACCAGAGGACAGGAGGAAGTCAAGACTACACTTCTAGATTTGCAGAAGAAGGATGTTGAACGATGGAGTCGGGTGGACAACTTGATGGCCATTCTATAGGACCTCACGCAAGAAATTGAGAATCGCGACAGGGGAAAATCTGATAGCAACCGCACTCCTCGGAGCACGACCACTCTACTCAGGACCTTCTTTCTCTCACGGCCTGAAGAACTCAACAGTTATTCTAATCCCCAATCAGGAATTCTGCACCCCATAGGTTCTACTTCACGCAACCCTCACTTCTCCTTTCGAAGGATCGGTGCTCGCGACTTTGCTAGTCCAACAATCAAGTGCTGCCCTCTCGGATCCCCGAGATCCGATGCCTCGGTTAATGCTGACCTTCCTTTCGACTATTGGGACTTCGTTTCGGTCGCAACCTCGCTATGTCGCAACTTCGTTACTCGTGACCTTCAACAATACTTCCTCCGCCTTCCAAGTCCCGATGTTCTGAGATGCCGAGACTCCGATGAGCTTGCTACCTCATCTTTTTGCGACCACGTCCCTCGCGAGACCAATCATTTGGCCTTTCAACTCCCAGAATCTGATATCCGAGGTCACTTTCCACATCACCAACTCTTGTGGTCCCCGCGGTTTACGAAATTCCTCGGAACTTCGCACCTCGCGATCTCGCGATTTCTACGGCCAAATCTCCAATCGTTTCCACACAAAACTCTGATACGCCCGATCCGCAGGTAGAGTCACGCTCCTCGTGATCCCTGTTGACGCTCCTACTCTCCTGAGCTTCGAACTTCTCCACTCTTATGCTGTAACCTTTCTACATTCCTGAGAGAACCAATGATCCCCGAAAACTTTATCGTCCTCCATGGAGAATACGGACCGTCCACTTTCCTCCTGACGCGATCCACGAATATAAGGGTCTCTCCACGAGACTCGTTCGTCAACCTATGATGCTGCTTCTTCAACTTTCTTGTGAAATTTCTCTCCACTGCCCTTCGATAACTCAAAGGCCTATCTTTCCTGAGCTTTCACAACTTCAAACCTCTCAGGAAGAAATCTTGCATGCACCCCTTACGACAAATCTTCAATAATGACTAAGTGTCGAAGTCTTCTCGACTCTGCGCACACCTGTAGCAGTAGTCTCTCACTTCCTTCGATCAGAATCGCAACCCTGAGTCTTCGTCTTGCCTACGCACTACTTGCACGGCTCTAGTGCCAAATCTGCACCTTTGGGAACTTAGAACAAAATATTTCTCTAATTGAACCCTGGAGTCACGCACTCCTTGCGAACAAATTCAACTGCACACCTTGCAGGAATTTTCTGGTTCAAGATAGAGAAACAATTGAAACTAACTCCTTGTTCTCCCAGACTTCACTTCAACCTTGAAATCACATACACAGCATATCAAAGCAAGTGTATAACAAGAACAAAACATTCAAGAGCAGAATATCAACAATACATAGAAAATGACACAACCATGGAATTGAATCAAAGCTTTCTCTTATTAATTCAATGTCTGTACATGGAGGTTCTTCATACACTTCTCTGCATGTTCTTCTCTTCTGCTTGCTCTCGAATACTAATAATTCCTTTGTACAAAGGAGGGTGTCTATATCCCGTTTCCCTCTCGAGCTCTAAAGCTATCAAATCTAGAATTAAATGTTCTATCTACTTACATTAAATCTATTAAATGCCTCATCTACCTAAGGACGTGAGCTATCCGCTCAAGGTCCATTACAATGTACAAGTGCGCTTCATTAATTTCACACATTAATGTTTGGCACAACAAATATCAAGGTGAAATCCAAAAAGAAATTTTTTGACTTGTCCAGTTGTCCCCCGTGTTCGCGCTGGCTCGCTTGACGTGGGCGACGCTCCTGCATCATACTACCTCGCTTGAAAATTTTCATGGGCTCCTGTCCATGAGCTCCTGCACGGTCTGTCCATGCTTCTGTATCATCACTTTGCTTTCCCAGCTGGCATCCTCCACTAGGTGATTCTTCCACTTGACCAGATACTCGAAGTATTCCTTTCTTCTGGTCCTTTTGCCCACTCGCTTGTCCAGTATGAACTCCATCTGTGGCTTCTCTGCAACTGGTAATTGATTTTTCCATTCAACCACTGGTTTCTTAGTTCCAATTTCTACTTCTCCATCTTTGTATGGGTATAAATCCAAAACATTAAATATCGCAGATATCCCGATTCCATCCGACAACTCAATTTCATAAGCGTTTTCTTCGAATTTCTTCAGGAATCTGTATGGTCCGATTTTCTTCATCTTAAGCTTGTTGTATGTTCCCCTCGGGAACCTTTCTTTTCTTAAGTGTGCCAGAACTAGATCACCAACTTCAAATTGAAGTTGTCTTCGATGCTGATCTGCCCTGCGTTTAACTCCTGGCTTGAATTCATCAGTCGCTGCTTCACCCTACCGTGAAGTTCCTTCATTGCCTCTGCAAATTCTTCTGCACTAGCACTGCTAGTCATAGTCTGTTTTGAATCTCACAATTCAGCTACTCCTCTCGGTTGTATCCCATATACAACTTGAAATGGACTTCTACCTGTACTCCGATTCACCGAATCATTGTATGCAAACTCTGCCTGTGGCAACACATTGTCCCAACTGCTGTGATGCTCCGTCACCAGGCTTCTCAGTAAGTCTCCCAGACTCCTGTTAACCACTTCTGTCTATCCATCTGTCTGAGGGTGATAAGCATAACTAAATGCCAGATTAGTTCCTAGCTTCTTCCATAGCGTCCTCCAAAAATGGCCTATGAATTTAGTGTCCCTGTCCGAAACAATACTTTTCGGCAATCCATGAAGTCTAACAATCTCTTTGAAAAACAAATTTGCAATGTGCGTTGCATAGCTGGTCTTCTGGCATGGAATGAAATGTGCCATCTTCGAAAACCTGTCCATGACCACAAAGATGGAATCAACCTCTCTCTGTGTCCTCGACAATCCCAGTACGAAATCCATGTTGATCACCTCTCATGGCCTCTCTGGTATGGGCAATGGCTGATAAAGACCTGCATTCTATTTTTGGCCCTTCGAGTGTTGACAAATCCTGCATCTGTCAACAAATCGTTTGACATCCGCTCGCATGCCTGGCCAAAAATATGATTCTCTCAGCTTCACAAATGTCTTGTCATGGGCAAAATGTCCGGCCAATCCGCCACTGTGCTTTTCCTTCAACAGGTTCTCCCTCATGGAGCAATTCAGAATACACAGCTGATTGCCTCTGAACAACAATCCTTCCTGGATCATATAATCTATCCAAGGACTCCTGTCTCTGAGAACTGGATTCTCAACTGCTTCATACGCTTCTCCAAAATCTGCATCTCCTGCGTACATGTCCCTGAGACTTTCACAACCCAATGTTTTGACTCGGAACTCCTGCAGCAACAAACATTTCCTGCTCAAAGCATCAACCACTTTGTTAGCAGTACCTGAAATGTGCTTGATCACAAACGTGAAATTCTGCATATATTCTACCCATTTAGCATGTTTGTGATTTAACTTATCCTGTTGACTCACAAACTGCAATGCATGATTATCACTATACAGTACAAATTCCCTTGGGATCAAGTAATGCCTCCACTTTTTCAGCGCCTGTATGATAGAATAAAATTCCTTATCATACGTGGAGTATTTCAGCTTTGCTTCATCCAACTTCTCGCTAAAATATGCAACTGGTCTGTCCTCCTGACTTAAGACCGCTCCTATGGTGTATCCACTGGCATCACATTTCACTTGAAATGTCTTCTTGAAGTCCGACAACACCAACACTGGTCGTTCCGTTATCTTCCGCTTCAACAGATTGAAGCTCTTCTCAGCCTCTATTGTCCAATGAAAAGACTTATGCCGCTTTTTCACTGTGTCCATCATCGCTGCGCTAATCCCACTAAAATTCATGATGAACTTTCGGTAGAAACTAGACAAACCATGGAAACTTCTCACCTCGAACACATTTCTCGGTGATGGCCAATTCTTTATCACGTCCACCTTACTCGGATCCATCTTTAATTCATTCGTCGAAATAACAAAACCCAAATAAATGAGCTCTATCTTCATGAACGAACATTTCTTCATGTTGATCAACAACTTCTCCTGCTGTAGCTTTTTCATCACAATGGCCAAATGCTTCAGATGTTCAGCCTCTGATTTACTGTAAATCAGTATATCGTCCAAATAAACAATGACAAACTTTCCGATGAACTCCTTCAGGACTTCATTCATCAGCCTCATAAAAGTACTTGGTGCATTCGTCAAGCCAAACGACATGACCAACCATTCGTACAAACCTTCATTCGTTTTGAATGATGTCTTCCATTCATCACCTTCCCTCATGCGAATTTGGTGATATCCACTTTTCAGATCAATTTTTGAAAAATAATTTGCCCCACTCAGGAAATCCATCAAATCATCCATTCTCAGCAGTGGAAATCTGTACCTGATGGTAATTTTATTGATCTCTTTGGAGTCGGTACACATTCTCCAGCCTCCGTCTTTTTTCGGACTAAGCACTGTTGGAACAACACACAGACTCAAGCTCTCTCTGACCAGTCCCTTATCCAGTAGCTCTTGGACCTGCTTCTTAACCTCCTCTTTCTCCTAAGGCGTCAATCGGTACGTAGCTTTGTTTGGAAAACTGCTTCCTGGTATAAGATCAATGTGGTGACTCACACTCCGCATTGGTGGCAATGAACGAGGTAATTCGTTCACGATGATATCAACGAACTCTTCCAGCAGTTCCTGAATATCAACTGGTAAGTCATCCACTCTCGTGCTAGTCAGAACAATCCTCGGTTTCCTGACCATAAAGAATTGTGGATCTTCCTTCTTCTCCATCTCTGTGAGAAGCTCTTTCCCACTCATGAGAAGTATTGTATTGCTTACTTCTGGCTTTACCTCTTTATCCTTTATCGGAAGCAACTTATGGGTTCTCCCATTCTTCTCCAGTGTATATGTGTTCATTCTCCCATCATGAATCACATTTCTGTCATATTGCCATGGTCTACCCAGCAATAAATGACATACGCCCATGGGAATAACATCACACAAGATCCTATCATTGTATCCCCCTATTTTGAATTCAACCAGGCATTGTTTAGTAACAGTTACCTGGTGTCTTTTCTGTAGCCATGAAACTTTGTATGGACTCGGGTGATCAGTTGTCTCCAATTCTAATTTCTCCACCATCTCAGTTGAAACGAGATTGTCGGTGCTTCCACTGTCCACAATAACCTTGCATTTTCTGTCCTTGGCTGTGCAAGTTGTTCTGAACAGTCTGGTCCTTTGCACTGAGCTTTTCGCCTCTTTCTCAGGTGTCAAAAGGACTTTATGCATTCCAAGCGATCTTCCGCTGTCTGCATCTTCTGACTCAACATCACGCCTCTGCGCTTTAGTGATGTGAGATTCTCCTGCATCCTTCTTTTTCTCTGGACACTCGTAAGACTTGTGCCCATTCTTCCCACATGTAAAACATGTGATTACTCCTCCTCTTCCTCTACCATGACCTCTAGTACGAGGAAGAGTATTTGCATCAGCATAATCTCCTCGCTGATCATTCTGATGTCCTCTCTACTCAACATATGGCTACTTTTGCTGTGAGGTTCCACCTTTTTCAACTTTACCCTGAGGTTTCTTCCATTCCTCTTTGGGCTTCTGATATTTATCCTGGGCAACTGCCTTGCCTCTTGGCTGGCTTCTGCCTCGCCCTCGCTGTCCTTTCTTTTGGCTCAACTTCTCTTCGACTTTCAGAGCCAATTGGTAAGCATCTTCCACCGTTCGGATGGTTAGCATGCTTAACTCATCCTGAATGTCATATCTCAGACTATTCATATATCTCGCCACCTTCTCATCATCGCTCTCCCGATGACCTGCTCTGATGTTCAGTCGGTAGAACTCCTCAGTGTATTCCTTGACTGTCATCAGCTTCTGTCTCAGGTTCTTCATTCACCTGAACAGAGTGATTTGATAATCCCTTGGGATGAACTTCGCTTTCATCTTCACGATCATTCAATCCCAGCTTTTGATCTTTTGCTTTCCTTTGGAACATCTATCATCTTGTAGCTCATCCCACCACAATGCTGCATGTCCTTTCAAGCGCATAACTGCATGCTTGACTTTCTTATCTTCTTCCACATCTTCATAATCGAAGTATGTGTCAAGAGCTCTTATCCAATCCAGAAGCTCTTCTGCATCCATACTTCCTTCATAGACTGGAATGTCCATTTTTGCCTTCACACCCATCCTGGCAATGGCTTTGATCAACCACTCGATTGATGCATCTTCTGCTATGACCTCTTCTGCATGTCCTGCTTCCTCTTCAACCTCAGAATCACTAAGATCCCCAGCACCAACTCCACGTCTTTGTGCTATTTCCATCTCCTCGAGCCTTGCTCGGAGATCTCTCATCTGCCGCTCCATTTATGGATTTCCTGCTGGCCTACCTCTTCTTCACACCTCCCTATCTTCTGGGTCTGGTGACTGTCTTTCTCTCCTGGGTGGCATGGTGTATCCTCTTCTGTGCTACAAAAATCAAAGAATTCCCACTCTGATACCACTTGATAGCAACCGCACTCCTCCGAGCGTGACCGCTCTCCTCAGGACCTTCTTTCTCTCACGGCCCGAAGAACTCAACGGTTCTTCTAATCCCCAATCGGGAATTCTGCACCCCACAGGTTCTACTTCACGTGACCCTCACTTCTCCTTTTGGAGGATCAGTGCTCGCGACTTTGCTAGTCCAACAATCAAGTGCTGCCCTCTCGGATCTCCGAGATCCGATGCCTCGGTTAATGCTGACCTTACTTTCGACTATCGGGACTTTGTTTCGGTCGCAGCCTCGCTATGTCTCAACTTCGTTACTCGTGACCTTCAACAATACTTCCTCCGCCTTCCGAGTCCCGATGTTCTGAGATGCCGAGACTCTGATGAGCTCGCTACCTCGTCTTTTCACGACCTCGTCCCTCGCGAGACCAATCGTTTGGCCTTTCAACTCCCGGAATCCGATATCCGAGGTCACCTACCACGTCACCAACTCTTGTGGTCCCCACGGTTTACAAAATTCCTCGAAACTTCGCACCTCGCAATCTCGCGATTTCTACGGCCAAATCTCCATTCGTTTCCACACGAAACTTCGATACGCCCGATCTGCAAGTAGAGTCACGCTCCTCGTGATCCCGGTTGACGCTCCTGATCTCCTGAGCTTCGAACTTCTCCACTCTTATGCTGTAACCTTTCTACAATCCTGAGAGATCCAACGATCCTCGAAAACTTTGTCATCCTCCACGGAGAATACAGACCGTCCACTTTCCTCCTGACGCGATCCATGAATAGAAGGGTCTCTCCACGAGACTCGTTCATCAACCTACGATGCTGCTTCTTCAACTTGCTCATGGAATTTCTCTCCGCTTCCCTTCGATAACTCAAAGGCCTATCTTTCCTGAGCTTTCACAACTTCAAACCTCTCAGGAAGAACTCTTGCATGCACCCCTTACGACAAATCTTCAATAATGACTAAGTGTCGAAGTCTTCTTGACTCTGCGCACACCTGTAGTAGCAGTCTCTCACTTCCTTCGATCAGAATCGCAACCCTGAGTCTTTGTCTTGCCTGCGCACGACTTGCACGGCTCTAGTGCCAAATATGCACCTCTGGGAACTTAGAACAAAATCTTTCTCTAATTGAACCCTACAGTCACACACTCCTTGCAGACAAATTCAACTGCACACCTTGCAGGAATTTTTTGGTTCAAGATAGAGAAACAATTGAAACTAACTCCTTGTTCTCCCAGACTTCACTTCAACCTTTAAATCACATACACAGCATATCAAAGAAAGTGTATAACAAAAAGCAAACATTCAAGAGCAGAATATCAACAATACACAGAGAATGACACAACCATGGAATTGAATAAAAGCTTTCTCTTATTAATTCAATGTCTGTACATGGAGGTTCTTCATACACTTCTCTGCATGTTCTTCTCTTCTGCTTGCTCTCGAATACTAATAATTACTTTGTACAAAGGAGGGTGTCTATATCCCGTTTCCCTCTCGAGCTCTAAAGCTATCAAATATAGAATTAAATGTTCTATCTACTTACATTAAATCTATTAAATGCCTCATCTACCTAAGGACGTGAGCTATCCACTCAAGGTCCATTACAATGTACAAGTGCGCTTCATTAATTTCACACATTAATGTTTGGTGCAACAAATATCAAGGTGAAATCCAAAAAGAAATTTGTTGACTTGTCCAGCTATCCCCCGTGTTCGCGCTGGCTCGCTTGATGTGGGTGATGCTCCTGCATCAAAATTGAAGAAAACCCAAGCCTTCACGGGACCAAGGCTCGGTCCAGGTTTTTAGTGTCTTCTTATTTCAGGTTTTAGCTTATGTTTCTTTCTAGCTAGCCATGGCAAGATAGTCAGCTCTGTTTAGTTTACCTCTTAGCACTTCGCCCTGCGTGGCATTATAGTTTCTTGCATGTCATACTCTGGTTTTTTTTAGACAAGTGACACTCTGATTTTTGGACAGGTGGCAACAATGGTTTCCCAGATGGGCACTATTGTCGGACATGCCTAGACTCCACAGACTGTTTGTAATTTTTCTAAGAAGGCTCTAATACAAACACTAATTTACAAAAAAAAAAGTAGACTAAGATTTATTTAATATTGAAGGTAAAATATTAAAGAGGAAGCTTTAGGGAAAATGTTTTTGGGGAAAATTGGGAGGGAAAATTCGAGGGGGGAAGTTTTGGAAAAATTTGGAGGGAAAAAAATTTGGGGAATATTTGGAGGGAAAATTTGGGGCAAAAATTTTTGGAAAAAAATTGGAGGGAAATTTTGAGAGGGAAAATTTGGTGGAAAACTTTTGTGGAAAATTTGGAGGGAATATTTTGGAGGGAAATATTCATTCCACAAGCTATAGGAATCTCATAAGGAGGGTGGGAATTTTCATCATTCTATGCTTGTAATGAGAAGTGATGGCTTCATCAGATGGAGAGGATTTTATTTCTCGAGCATCAACATCTTGTTCACATGCCTCATCTTCTGAGACAAAGAAATGTGTTGTTAATACTTCTAATGTAAATTAGGAGTCATATGTTTCACCTAGTGAGAAGTTTGATCATAGTGCAAGTAATGATATTGAGCATATTGATCAGGAAAGTCTTAATTTTGAAGACTTTGAAGGCACCAATGATGAAGGGGGGGAATATGGTGAAAAGGACGATGAAGATTTTTATCCAAGTGAGGATTTCCAAGGTACTACTAATGATGATTACTATTTTCCTCCAAGTGAGGATTTTGAAGGTACCGGTGGGGATGATGAATAGTTCCATCCAAGTGAGGATTTTCAAGGAAGCAAAGAAGATGATGAAGATTTTCCTCCAAGTGATTATTTTCAAGGGAGTAAAGAGAAAGACGAATATTTTCCTCCAAGTGAGGATTTTGAAGGTACTGATGAGGATAATGAAAACTTCCCTCCAAGTGAGGATTATCAAGGTAGTAGAGAGGATTATAAAGAATTTCCTCCAAGTGAGGATTTTGAAGGTACTAATGAGGAGGATGAAAATTTTCCTCCTAGTGATGATTTGCAGAGGAATAAGGATAATGGAGATGTTCCTCTGAGTGATGATTTTGAAGGTATAGATGAGGAGGAAGAAGATATTCCTCCACGTGAGGATTTTGAAGGGACTAATGAGCACGGTGCATATTTTCCTCCAAGTGAGGATTTTGAAGGGACCGATGAGGATGGTGAATGTTTTCCTCCAAGTGAGGATTTTGAAGGGACTGATCAGGATGGTGAATATTTTCCTCCAAGTGAGGATTTTCAAGGGACTAATGAGGATGATGAAATTTTTGTTCCAAGTGATGATTTGAAGGTACTGACATGGATGGTGAAGGTATTGTTTTAGTAGGAGAAATTAAAGGTTCCGATGAAGATGATGAAGAGTTTCCTCCAAGTGATGATTTCCAAGGTACTAATGAAAATGCTGAACAATGTCCTCCAGGTCAGCGTTTTGAGGGAAGTAATGAGGATGATGTAGAATTTTCCTCAAGTGAGGATTTCAAAAGTATTGAATATGGTTATATCGATGGAAGACACTTTCTTGCAGGTGATTGTGTTGTTTGTGATGATCTTGATATTTATTTTCTCAACGATATTATCATTGAAGATGAAAATGGACCTAGGAATGGAGATCATGTTCTAAATCATTCAAGTGCAACAAATCAATGTGATCAACAATCTCTTGTTTGGTCTCCTCACAATGTTATGTATGATTATAGTGAGAATGATATTCCTCCTAGCGATGATGTTCAAATAGTGGAGAGATTGCAAATAAATATTGTGTCCAGGACGAGGACTAGACCTTTTTATATCAATCCAAATCATTCTAGTTATACAAGGTCCAGGAAAAAAATTCTCACTAAATCATTTTCCGTCAATGATTTGTTTTCTAGTGATTGTTGTCAAAATATTTTTTTAAAAATTATAGACTACATGTATTCCTTGCAAAAAAGGAAGAATTATTTGTCAATGAATAAGAGCATGAAAAATTCATATTTAGTGGGATGCATGACATCTATGAAGACATGATATGATTATCGCATTGGTAATATTTTACTTTGCAGAAAGGATTTTAAAAACTTCCACTCAATTGGTAATGTTCGTATATCAAGGATCCAAACAAGATTGGAAAAATATCCTACATTTTATTCCATGGTACATCATGGACGAGAGATTGGCCCATTAAAAAACACTGCATTGTCATGGATGTGAGACTTATTTTCCAATCATGGAGAGTCTATGCCAGATAGAGAGACAATACATATTTCAAATAATTTTTCAAGGAATGAAATCTACAAGTTATACAAAGAATATGTTGAAAGTGTTGAAGGAAATCATAATTGTATTTCATATGCATATTTGACAAGAGTATGGAAGAGACAATTCAACAATGTTTGTATTCCTAAAAAGTTAAGGATGGGGATTTGCAATATATGTGCATCTCTTAAAGAAAGAAGAGATAAATTTGAAGGGGTAGAAAGAGGTATATATTTGCAATTTTTTTTTTTTTTAAATTCGATAGTTATCAACTATGAAAACATATTATCAATATTTTCATTTTGTGTCATGTGCAGATTCTATAGTCAAATAACTTCAAGAACACATGAATCAACAATCAAGGGATAGAAAAAAGTTGTACAAACGTAGAAATAAGTGTTATGATGCTCCCAATAAATATATGGGTAAGATAGTTGATGGCATGGACCAGAAAAAAAAAACTTTTGCCACATTTTGTTCGTACACCAAAAAATTTACAAGAAGAGAATTTCATTTAGTTTCATTTGGTTGGTTGTATGGTTTTTAATGAAACAATGTGTCCAAGGGTTTACTTCACATCTCCAAATATTCAAAATGATGAAAATAACATCATCATCATAATTCATCATGTGATCAGTCACTGGTCTGGTAATATTCTTCAAGTTCTATATCTGCAATTGGACAAAACTAGTTGTGAAAACAAAAATCAAATTGTGTTTGGATATCTCAACATGCTTGTTTAATTGGGAATATTTCAAAAGGTTAAAGTTTGTTTCCTTATTTTTGGACACACGCATGATCATATTGATCAAATGTTCAGTTGTTTTTCAGTAACATTGAAGAGGAAAAATGTTGGAAGCCTACCATTATTAATTGAATGTATTAAGAAATCATACATTCCAGAGCCTATTTTTCACATATTAGAAGAAACTTTTGACATGATAAGATTTATCGAGGGATCACATGGTGAATAAAAATGTATTGATCAACTTAATGACATTAGCTTCAAACATCATTTTTTCTTGAAAAACGTTGATGGGAAAACACTTATATGGGGAAAGAAGTATTCAACTACTGTAGAATGGGGGCCTTCATTAGGTTTGGAATTTTTGAATTTCATTCCATATCATCCAATATTTTCATCAAAGTTAATGTTATTACAATCAGTTGTTGAAATCCATAATGCACAAAGGCGTAATAGAGATGTAGATTATTCTGAATGCTTGGAGGAAATAAAAAATTTCATTAAAGATACATATGAGTACTTTGATGCTGTTGATTATGTTTGGTGGGATTATTTTTTCAATGATCAAAGTGACATAATTTCAAACTCAAAAAATGAAGATACATTTTTGAAGACTCCATTTATTTGGCCATAAAATAGGTCAAATGAATCTGAAGAAAGAAACATTGTTGAACAACAGAAATATCAAGATGTTATTAAGTTTTCACAGGTAGAGGAAAGAGAAATGTATATTGGTTCTAGAATATCATGTGCACAACGTGAAGCCATTGAAGATCTTTATAGGGGTTCAACACAATATATTGATGGTTGCATGATTTCATTCTTAGCGACTGAACATCCACATGGTTATCCATTATGGATTGTAAAAGTTATACGGATTTTTAAATAAAATGAAGATGTTATAGAAGTTGAAGTGCATTGGTATGCAATAAGTACACACCCATTCAATGGTGTGCACAAGAAAGAGATGGTGGTTGAGAAACAAAACAACAAAAAGAGAAAAATAAAGGGCCAAAATACAACTCATCGTTGCACCAACCTATTAAAATTAAAGGATGTTGACATACTTGTCTATGACATCAATTTGACAAAGAGAGGAACTCTTCGCAAGAGGACCATAGAGATTATCAAGAGGTTGTTGCCACAAGAAATAAGTGCAAGATGGGATTCTGCTAAACCTAATCGTAGATCAAAGAGGATTTTGACATCTGAAATGTTGGGCATACATGCATTCTCAGATGGTGCAGTCATTGATAATAAAGAAGAATATGGATTATCTACATCTTCATCTAGTCATTCATCTGAAGACAATGTAGATTATGATGGTGTGTTAGAATCCATGGATGAATTTGATTAAGTGTATGAAACATTTTATGTATTTTTTTATCAATATGATGTTTGTATGGTAACCAGAAATGAGTGTTCTTAGTTACATATGATCTTACATGAAGTTGTGAATAATTTCTATGTTTTATGAATTATATGTTTTTATTATGGAAAATATATAACAAAATTTCTTAGCTCTTCTATTTTGAATATGGGCAATGTAACGAAATAATTTATGTTTCGTTAAATGTAATTTGTATAGACTTGTTTATTTAAAATAAAAAAATATTTCGAAGTTATCTTGAATGTTGACATATGAAATGGTGATATTTTCATGCCATTATGTATTATCTTGTGGTTGGAGTGATAAACTAACCTTAAAAAAGTAAATATTTAAGGGTTGATTTTGGGATTTGGTTTATAGCAGTGATAACATTTTACATCGCTTTCAAAAATGTGTTAATTTTTAGGTTTTGGTTGCAATGGTACTTGTTGCACTAGGATAAGGTTTCAAATGAGGTATAATTTTAACATTTAGAAAAAAACATTTTTCTGTCGGTAGCACCATTCTTCGATTTAGGTGTTGATTTTAAGGTTTTTCTGAGCAACTATATGCATGTTTTAGGCCATGCTTGAAAAAAAGTTGTAATTTTAACCTAAAAAAAAAGGGTGCTACCGGTAGCACCACTTTTTGATTTGAGGGTTAATTTTGTGGGGTTTTATGAAAAAATATGGGTTTTAAGGGCTAGAGTTCTCGTTTTGAGTTCATAGTTCTTGTTAAGATGGTAATATTGTTTGCGACTAACTATGTGAAATTTGATTTTTTCTAACAATGGTGTGTTACTTTTCTAGCAAAATATAAGATATATGTCAATGTTAGTGTAGGTGTTGAGTACCTTAATGATGGAATTTACTTCCAAAAACTTGTATAATTGTATAGAACCCATTGTTCTCATGCGGTGTATTTTTTCAAGTTTAATAATAATAATTTTTTAATTTTTTAAAATTCTAAAAGTCAATATATCCTTGAAATTACAGCACCTTCCATTAGTGCAGTTTACAAGGGTCTTAACATTATAAAAAAAAATTCCCTTTTTTTTTCATTGTAGATATCGGTCTCTTCTAGTGTCATGCATAACTCATTTTAGAAATGGTAACGTTGAAAAAACATTATAGCATAAATAAAAGAGGTATGTATTCTAGGATTTTGATATATGTAAAGAGAAAAATAGATTTAAAATAATAAACAATATGAATTAAAAAAAAAAACTATATATTTGGAATCTGCATAGTCGACTCTATCTTTGCTATAGTTTCATCAACAATGATTTTTTGTATCCTATGGAAAAATAATTTCAAAAATAAATATATAGAGAGGTATTCATAAAATGGAGGTTTTTATCTATTTGCAGAACGAACCACTAGGTTTATCATCCCGGACCTAAATATGAGGCAACCGAGTTAACATACACATATGCTAGCGTTTTCATTCCTACCCAAAAAAAACAAATTATAAATAATGTGCACACATTCCTAAGAATGCACAAACGCTCTAGGAATGTCCATGCTATCTAGAAATGTGCATGCATTCCAAGAATGTGCATGTTCTCCTATTTCCTATTCTACTTGTCTTCATACCCCCCTTCCCTCCCACAATCTCTCTCTCTCTCTCTCTCTACCCCTTTGTCCCTCCCTCCCCTTATACCCCCCTCTCTCTTCCACCTCTCCCCCACCCCTCTCTTTCTCTCCTCATTGTTAGTCTCACTCTCACACTTTATCTCTTCCCCTATTTCTCTCTCCACCCTCCCTATGTGTCTCCCTTTGTCTCCCCCACTTCCTCTCTCACTCTCTCTACC
>ML793476.1:110559-124654 GCA_009831015.1 Picea engelmannii | reverse complement strand
CTTTCTCTTTTCCCATTTTTCTCTCTCCCTTTCTCTCCCCCCTTATTTATCTATTCCCCTCATTCTACCTCCCCCTCTCTCTCTACCCTCTCCCTCTCTCTTTCTCTCCATCTCTTTCTCAAACTCTCTTCTACTCTTACTAGATCTCTCCCTCCCTCTCTCTATCTACCCCCTCCCTTTCTCTCCCTCTCTCTATCTCACTCTCGACCTCTCTTATTCTCTTGTTGGATCTCTCCCTCCCTCCATTTATTTCTCTCTCTCTCTCTCTCTCTCTCTCTCTTTCTCTCTCTCTTGTTATGCAAGAGAATATTTTCAAAATTGTGTTTTCATAAGTTTTAATAAGTTTCTAGAGGGTTCTCGATTGGTCTACATAGGGAGGAGTTTTTTTTTTCCTTAAAAATTCCATGTAATATAAAAAAATTCTTATTATGTCATGAAGTTAGAGAAGTTGAGCAATTTTAGGGACAACAAGATTATGTTAGTATTGTATCTAAGTTTGGAGGATATGAATCCATACTTGAGGAGTTGAGTCATTTTCCTTTGTAATTGTATAAATAAACCCTCTCAGACAGAAAATGAGAGTGAAGGAAGAGAGGGAGGAAGATATATTATGGAGTAGAAAAGAGGGAATGAAGAGTGAAGAGAGTTTGTGTGTAGAGAATAGCTCAAAGAGAAAGACAATATTTTTGGTTCATTAATAGAATTTCTAGACTATGTTTTTTTTTTGTTTGTTAATTTGTGCGGGACCTGTTGGCTACGCGGTTAACCTGTGGCTTGAGAAACTCTGACTCAGGGGCATCTAAGCCGTCAAAATCACCCAGGGATCGCACCCGGCCTGAGCCACACCAACCCTTAATATGGTTGGATTTTTTGTCCCCGTAGGTTTCGAACCGGTGACTTTAACATCATGGAGTGGCTTAACAACACACTCTGTCACCGACTGTCCTACACCTCGGGGACAATTTCTAGACTATGTTATGTGTATGTAATATTGTTATTTTTTATCTCAGTGTATAACCATCAATCTTTGTCGCTAGAAACATAGTTTCTCTATTCAAACCTCTTGTTTCATTATCACATTAGAATTATTGAATTAATCTATTGATATATAAGTTCAAGATAAATGATCTATTTGAGTTCAAATGAATGATCGAGTCAAGTTGGACACTGGTTCGAGGAGAACCTAGTTATTTTGTCTTTATAAAATTCTTGGTTCACGGTTCCATCATTGACCTATATCAATCAATATCCACACATCCAAAGTCTAATCGATGAATGAAATAGATACATATATAAATAGGGTAGATACTAGGTTCCAATCAAAAGTTTAATCAAATCAACTTTATATCCAAAGTGTTATCACACTAAGTTTCCTTGGGTCTTTAGCCTTTAGTTTCATCTTTTCCTAAGCCTTTAGATTTTAATTTTTTGATTTATCCTTATAAAAGTTTGTTTGTTTAGGCCCCTTGATAAATAAAGTGTTGAGTCATGACTTATGTTTTGATCCTCATATAAATTTTAGACTTAGGACTATTTTGTTCATGACTTATCTTTGATTTCCTTCATGAATTGTCACTAGGATCGACTCACCCCACTAACAACTTGATTTGACATGCCATTTTCCTCACTCATGCCCTCGTAGCCCTACCTTGTTGTCCTTTTGCTTACTATCCAATCATTTTTTGAAATGAAGTGCTGCCAACTCATCAAGAGTTTCTGTAGCGCACTTCTTGTCCATCATTTTCTACCATGATTTATGATTACAATGTTGATGTCATCTCTTCCTTGTTTTCAGTGCCAGGGGTGGCTAAAAGATGATTTCAATATCTCATATTTATGAGCTCTGATAATGGTTTTTGAATTTTGAAAAAAAACACAAATTGTTTCTCTGCGCAAGTTACCAATTCTGAACAGTTGGCAGTAGTGCTACCAAATCCGATGTTGAGGTGGATTCAGAGGATGATTTTCTCGTGACTTCTTCCTGAGATCTTGTTGAGGCCTTGAAATGAATTTATTCCATAGGTATTCTGTGTTTTCTTCCTCTTCACATCAATTTCATGGAGAATTAGTGCTCATAATTTTGGTTATCGGGCCTGCATAGTTGGAGGAGATCTTTCCTCACGCCATCCTATCAATTTCTTCCCTCCTTTCAAACCTATAGATCTCATTACCTGCCTATCAAGTTTGATATATCTACCCGTCATTACCAGTGAGCTCACAGTATCCAAACATATCCTATCCTCTACATGAGTGGTGTGCTACTTAGAGACGCTACTCAAGCTACATTGTTTCTCCCCTACCTCCTATGACAATTGATTTGGGTAATTTTAACCCATTTTTCAAGATTATTACAGGGTATCCTTTCATCATATTTTTCTCAGTGTTTCATATATACACATATTTAGGGAGGGATTTCTATAGCCAGTTCTAGCTAGCTAGCCACTAGTCTGGTTTAAGGGAAATTATTGTAAAGGGGAAACCTTGTCTAGTTGAGATTTGAATCTTTAATCCTTCTGGTTATCACCACTCCATAGCCCTAATAACTCTTATACGAAACTATGGAGACTCCTCAAATTAAGAAGTCACACAAGGGAGGTAAGGTGGTTAGAACTGAGGCTGTAGACATGCATCTATTCGAGGAAGAGCCCATAGCCAAAGAAGTTTTTCAAAGGGTGGGATGCCTCTCGTTTTGCCAAAATATGCAAAGAGGCCATCCTGAGGTAAAAAGGCATTTTTCCTTACATTTTGATGGTCTGAAGACCAAGGTAGGGGACCTAGAATTTGAGGTGTCTGAGACCTCTATTTCAGCTTCTATATAAATCCCTATCATAGGTGAGAAATGGTTTAAATCCATGGCCCTAGATGCAACCTATGCCAAATATTTCCTTAGGCCTAAACATCAAGATGATAATATGCCTAAAGGTGTGCCAAGGAATCATCTGATTGAGCAGCTCGACAAGATATTGAGGATCATTTAGAGGTACTTTACATGTGAAGGGAGGTTCAATACACTATACCAGTACCATATAAGGTTGTCGCTGCATTTTACTGGAAAAATTGAAATGAACATTCCCTACTATTTGTTAAGGAGCATAGGCAAGATGTCAGGCAGGGTTCAATCCAAGTCTAAGGCTGTGAATACTAGCATCTTTCACTCTGGATTGATTAGAATGATGGTTTCTGAAGAGTTGGGTAAGAAGGATATCTCATGGGAACATTTCGTTATTGGTTCTCAATTTAAGTTTGATATAGCAGCTATTCCTCAATCGCAGATAGTAAGCCCTTTACCATCCACCAATGCTTCTAAAGAAGGTACTAGCAAGAAGAGAAAGAGAAGAGTTCTTGTTCAAGATCAATAGTTGATCAAGGAGGTTGCAAGAACTGAGGAGGAGGCTTGTCATTGTCCACAGAGAGATATTTCACCCCCTCCTCTACCAGAGTTAGAAGAAGCCCCTTCTTCTACTAAAAATACAACAAATAAATGGAAGAAGCTACACTTCTCCTCATATCCTTCAACAACCAACATCAAGGTTAGAAATCCTTTCACAGGAGCATCACCTCCTAAAGAGGTTGTTGAAGAACAGTCCCTACCAAAATTCTCTATCCTACAGAAGAAGAAATATAAGGGCGAAGGCATTGGAAATCCTATGGAGAAGAAAGAAGAAATCCCTATACAGAAGAAGAAATATAAGGGCAAAGGAATTGGAAAGACCATGGAGAAGAAAGAAGAAATCCTTGTACAGAAGAAGAAAGATAAAGGAAAAGGCATCAAGAAGCCTGATGAGATAGACAAAGTAATCCCTATGCAACAGGAAGAGGAAACCATGAAAATTCCTGTTGAGACTGTTCACATCACTACTCCACCTGGTAGCCAGACGTTCAAACGACTAATCAGGAAACTCAGGGATGATAGGAAGGATGTGTCTCATTTGAAATCAGATGTCATGTCTGACAAATTTAAGATGAAAGAACTCATGGATGGCTACAACCACACTCTTGACCTAGCAAGGTTTGAAACAATGAAGGCCCAACCTCTCCATAGGCAACTCAAAATTTTTTATAGGAAGAACAAAGACTTTCAATCTTAGAACAAAAGTCTCAAAGAAGAGTTGAAACATTTCCAAGAGGAATTGGCTCAAAGGAACTTGCAGGTATTGGTTGAAGCTTCTATTGAAAAGGAGACACCAACAGCCAAGGAGAGCATAGCTCCATTGAAGAATCCTGCCACTGCTAAAGGGAAGAATCATGTTGTGCTAAAGGGAGGTCCTCCTTCTCCAAGAAGGAGTGTGAGGTTAATGAAGTAACTGGTGAAAGGTGAGCTCCATTTTTGAAGAAGGTCCCTTTTTACAAAGATAAACAATTGATGAAACACTACATCTGCCACCTATATAGGCTTCTAGTACTTACTGTTCAGAGTTTTGGGTTTTCACAAATAACTAATCCCTTCAAGAGTAGTAGCGCAGACATTCTGTAGTGCTATAGTGCTACGGAATAGTCTATTTTTAATGTTCCACTAGTTTGTTACCTACAACACTGCCAAAACACCTAAGACTAATGGTGTTGCTAATACCTAAGGTTTCTACCCATTCTGCACATGTTCAAGTGAAGGTGTTGCGAATTGTGATAGAGCTACCGAAAGTTTGACAGGATAAATAGACAGTAGGTACCAAAATGTTGACAGGATATACAGGAGGGTGCTACCAAAATTCTGGAAGAAACTGAATTCTACATAGAGACACACCAGGATGGCGCTACGGAAATTCACTACTGAAATTTTGGTAGAGACTGAATTTTTCATAGAAAACACGAAGGCTTGGTGCTACCTTTTCTACTTGCCTATTTTTGAGGTTTCTCTATAGTTTCTCATGAAATTTGGTAAAGGCGCTACAAAGTGCGCTACTCAGAGCGCTACCAAATGATTCTACGAACATATACCAGGAATCAAGGAAAGTCGAGCTAGTATATTTATGAATAGCTGACAATGGGAAGAATTGCAGAGACAATAGGTATCAACGTGATAACATCCACATGCCCTTGAAGGACACTTGGAAAGAAACGAGTTGCACACCAAAGGGGGATCAAGTTAGTTCAAATATTGGTTGGATCAGTGACCAATACTTTCCCATTTTATAGCTTAAGTTGTTAGATGAAATAACTTCTTAGAGATTTTCATGGGAAGAAAGCCAACTCGTACCTCCAACTGTTGCCTCCTTTTATTTATAAATAGATATATGAAATGATTTAGCAAGTTTGAATGGTTGAGCTAGGCTCCCTCATACTGTAATATTTTGATGAAGTTACTGTGAACTGGTTATGTACTTGATTTGAGACATCTTGGTTAATAGAAATCAACTTCTTATTCCAGCTTATTTGCTTCTGATGCTAAAGTGTTCATGCTTTGAATGATTCACATGAATTTTTGTGGTTATATTATGATGTATGTTTGATTATAATATTATTATGATTTTTCTTTAGTGTCCTTAAACTTTGAACTCAAGAAGATCTTGTGTTAAGAGTTTTTCTTCCTTAGGTTGTCTGCAGACCTAATGTTTACAACAACCTCTACATTCCTCCCACTAAAGTCTTCCATCTGTTCACATTTACTCCCATTTACTGATTGAATTTAGCCAAGACCTTGATTGCTCAAGCATGCTAGCCCTAATTTCTGAGTTGGAACATTATCATCTTGAGTCTTATCCATTTGACCCCTCAAAAAAAACTCTTTTAAATTTACATATAACCTGATGGGTACTGGGCTTGCCTTCCATGCAATCTGAAGGTGATTCCTAGTGCTAACACAAAGAAACAAATATGTAATTCCCCTAGTGACTAATGGGATGATTAATAGATTGCTAAGTATCAACTGGACCGGTGTAAACTTTTAAAAGGCGTATTGTTATGTATCTCAGGGCCTAGTGGGTCAATGAGCACTAAAAGGTTTTATTTAGTTTCACACTAGTCCGATGGATTGGTGGATGGTTAACAGAGTAGAGAAGGTTCGATAATTATTCCTAGTGGGCCTGTGGTTTTGTTGGTCGGTTAACAAAAGTGTTAAATGATGGGTTTTAGGGATTTTAAAGTACAGTTAATTGAACGATTTCTTTTTGGGTTGCGATATGACAAACTTTAATGAATGAATAATTGTGGAAGTTTATAAGTGCTCAGATAAAATGTGGATGTAGTATGGATTGTAATTGTGTAAGTTGAAGGGACAATAATTTATAATAGTTATGTTATCTTGTAGAGATTAATATCATGTATCTACAAAATATTTGGTTTCAAATAATTGGAGATATTGGGAGATGGAAGAATTGGGCCTCAGAATGTATTGATTCAAGCATAGATCGTGAACCATTAATTGGTAAGGTTCTAAAATTGAATTCATTCATGGGTTTAAATTTAGTCTATTACATATTGTTAGCAAGTTTGTTTTTTTCCCTGCATCAATTGGAATCAGACAAGGTTTACTACATGCTTATGAATGTGGAAAAACAATTGTTGATAAAATTTCCTGAGAGTATAGTTTATGTTATGTGTGAGAAGTAGAGTCATAGTTTGCAATTTGATATAGGAGTTTGCATAATTTTTTTGAAAAGGATAGCTCTATATAAGGATGAGATATTTAGCAGATGAGATCTTGAGTTTAAAATCAAGACAAGATGTGTTATTTTGTATGATTTGCTAGTAGTATCAAATATGAAAGGATAAATTTATGGCTATCCCTATAGTTAGTGAAGTTGGGGAAAGAGCACGTGAAGCTCTTAAGAGGAAGTGATAAGGTGAATACTCCTAAAACTATTGCATTTGAGAAACAATGGATGCTCGGAAGGTTCTAAGTGGAGAGAACAAGAGAATACCAAATTTCTAGGTTCAAAGGGAGAGAAAACTTGGTGAGGTATTGGGTAGCAGGGTGGAAAGGACTTGCTACAATAGAGGCTTATTACAACCCATAGTGAGCACGGTGAATATCAAAGAAAGGAATATGGAAAGTGAAATGAAGGGCTCAGAAGCAGGAAATTTCCACAGAAAGATGAAAGACGATGCCAATGAGTTAGGCATTGGAAAAAATTTATTTGAGTTAAAGGAGAGGATCAATGTAATTATGAATCTGGTACAGGAAAAAATTGAAGAAGACCAAAGATGTCGTTGGAAGCTGAGGAAAAGGGTAAGATGGCCTATTGTGTAATTATTTGAAAGGAAGATGTGGCACAGATTTGATGTCTGGATGAAGATAGAGGAGAAATCTAGAAAATATGAGTATGGGAAGCATTCCTTTAGAGAAAGATAAATAGGTCAAATTTGTGAACTAGAGCAAGGAGAAATTCTTGGTGATGACGATAAAGATGAGAGACCTGAAAATAGTCTTATGGAGTGCATGGAAAGTGTAGTACAACACAGAGAAGATATGTAAATGTTAGAGGTATCAAGAGAGACAGAAGAGTCTCAAGATTTTCAAACTAATTATTTGTTTGAGCATGTGTTTTTAGGTTATAAGGATGGAAAGGTACAATAAGTTTTCATAAGGGAAAATAGGTTGCATTGTCTCATGAGGAAAATAAAGAAGAAATCTATACACAACTAGAGAGCATAGAGAAAGAAATTGTCTTGAAAGAAAAAAAGGTTTTTATGTGAAGAACCTCCACTTTTTGTTGAACACAATGCGAGTACCAATTACTTTCAACAGATTGTATAAGAGGACAAATTAAATGTAAATAGAGATGGAATAGAAGGAAATCAGAAAGGAAACCGTATAATAGGTCCAATGAAGATGATAAAAAAAATTCAAAATGAAAGGAAAGAGATTTCATATGGAAGAAGTACCTTATTGATGGAAGGATCCCCAACAAATAATTTTTTACTTTTTGAAGTAATAGAAAATCTAGATTTCAAGAAATGGTATGATCCTTATAAAGATGGAAACCCGAAGAACTTAATAAATCAGTCTTCTACAAGCGAGTGACAAAGTGAGAGAATGAAAGAGGATCAATATAGAACATTGATGCAGATGATGAAGATGTAAGTTTTGAACCTATGAAGTAAAGAAATGCATATAGATTCTAATAAAAACGAAAATCAATCAATGAGTCACACATATAGTAAATAGAGATTTATGTTGGAAACCCTTAACTAGGAGAAAACCAACCTTCCTTGGTGTTGCACCTCTCAACTCTTCATTTTATTAATTTCACCATTCACAATACAATATATACACAATATTTTAGGTATTCTACAGCTACCAAAACCCTAATCCCTTAATCGAGGATTAATTTAGAAAACTGCTAAAAATAGAAAAAAATGCTAAAATAGAAAAAACTGACGCAATCGCCAAATATTACGCACCCCCCCCCACACACATGCAAAGAATATAAAATCTACCCAATATAAGATTCCACTCAAGGATAGTATAGGTGGAAGAATCAAGGAAGATTCCATGAGTAGATTACAAGCTAGACAAGGAAGGAAATTTAAAGGGGAAGGAAAAGAAAAGGTGGAGTTTTTAGAACCAAGATATCATATAACCAATTCCGAAAAAGATGAATGTATGATGAAAGTCATGTGTTGGCTTGAAGTAACTATTAAAATGTATAAGGAAAAAAAATACTAGTTCAAGAATGAAGCACATGAAGTTTTAAAATGGAATATGTGGTACAAATTATTCTTTTCAGTATATTTTGACAATGATGATTATGTAGGTATGAATCTCGAAGACCAATAATACCATATCAAAGATGATATATAAGTGAGAAGAAATTATTTGAAGGGCAATGTTGATCAAAAAAAATGTTTTATGGTCTTAATGTCAACTTCACAAGGATATGAATCCTCTTGCATTTTTAGAGAGGTGGTGCTCCTCTTGTTCTTATTATCCTAAGAAAGTAAAATGAAACAAAATTAATTCTAAAATAGACTAGGCATTGTATTTACATTCACATTCTAGAAAAACAACACATGAGATTTAGACTAGGTGTTTCAAAATAAACTCATGTGTACAATATTTACAACATGATTAGATAAGATGCATACAAAAAATAAAGGATTGGTATATCCATCACATCATTCATCAAAACATTTAACAATACCACAAATAGAGAGAAAAAGGAATGGACCGCAAATAAAACAAATCTATAAATTATCATTCCATAAAGAACCAAAAATATTACGATAGATAAAAAATTTGGTAACTCAAGCTTCTGATCAAAGCCTTTCAGAATACAGTAATTTAATATCCCAAGTATCTCTCTTGGAGTCTAAAAATAATAATGAGTCTTTAAATACAAGGTAAAATGTCTTTAAAGAAAGTAAAATGCATTTTCCCTTCAAAGAGGATTGGGATTGGGCTCTGATGGACCATAAAGAGAAAATGCTTCGAAATAAAAGAAGGACAACCAAGAATCATCCTAAATCCCACAGAATACTGAGAAGAGAAAGGCAAGATGAAAAATGATTGTAGCAAAAATAGACAAAAGAAAACTGAAAGGGTATAGTTTATGTTCAACTCACTGTGATGGGGATAAATCATCCTTCAATTTCTTGCAGTTGGCTCCTTTATAGGTACATGTTGTGGTTGAGGTGGCATAATCGTTCTAACTATTTCTTGATGTAGTTAGAGTTTTCCTTTCTAGAACTTTCACCGATTCCTTTTTGGAGAAAACACATTTAATTAATGTTTCATTGGATTTTCATTAATGACTTATGTCATTGAAATTTTTTCCTCCAAGTAGGGCTCACTTATTCCTTTAATAAATTTTGTTTTCAAATTTTCAATTTGAGTGCCTTTAATAGAAATAGACTTTGTTTTAATTTTATGAGTAATATATTTACCCTTTAAGCCAAAGTAAATATTCCATATGCAATCTTCATCTTCTCATGTTTCCAACAAGTCCTCCTGGGTGCAATTTTGATTCCTGGATCTGAAGATATGAGCTCATGAAGTTGAGTTGTCAAATAGATTTATCAACAAGGAATATAAATGTTGTTTACTGTTCTTTCAATTTTTGAGAGAAATATGTCCAATTCCATCTCTTGAAACATGTTCCAACATATTCCTTGTCTATATATCTTTCCAACAAGGTATAGTTTGCACGATTCCATCTCCCAGATCTCAATTTGTGACTTCCAAAAATTCGTTGCTCATTAGTCATTGATTGATATTCACAGGGAAATCTGGGCCCTTGGTTAAATTTCGTTTTTCCCTTTGAAAATTTCGACTTGTCTTAAAACAATTATCCAACATGCATGGGATTTTATAAATTTTTAGTGTATATAATAATAAGTGTATTACACACTTAGTAAGAATAAGAGGAGATAAGACTATGGAGATTTGACCTTCCCTTAAGAAATTATTTAATTAATTAATATTTTAATGCCCAGTCATCTTTCCACCATGCCCACTCATCATGATTCAACAGTCCAAATGTTTCCATGTGTCTTCATGTGATACGTCAATAATATTCCACATGTCATATCCACATTTTTTCCCATGCGTCACAAGTTTTATGGTGCCATATGTCTACCATGTGTCATCCTTCCATAGGCTTCCATGTGTCATGTTCTCATTGGATACCATGTGTCATTATATAAGTGGTTTCCACATGGATTAATTCGATTGTTTAATGAATAATCAAGGAAAATTAATGTAAAGTGGTTAAGTGCGTAAGGAAGTGAACGAGAGAGTGGAAAGAGGGACGGTGGCGAGGAAGGAAAAATAAGGGAGTGTGGATGCGGAGATGCAGAGTGAAGGATGAGAATTGAGGGGGGAGTGTAGTGAGGGAGGAGGTCCACATGTCTGGAATAATGCTGAGAGTTTAAGTGTGAATGAATGGGGAGTAAGGTAATGGAGAGGGGGTAAGGGAGTGCAGTGTGGAGTGAGGGAAAATAGGAGAGGGTAAGGAGTAAGGGGAGTAGGTTCGTAGGTCCAAAAAAATTGAAAAGTGGTTTAGTATGGGTGAGTGGGGAGAGGTATGAATAGATAGGGAATGGAGTAAGGAGATGTGGGGTTTAGGAGAATGTGGAGGTAGCCTCGCAAGTGAAAAATAGACTAAGTGTGGGAAGTAGGAAAATGGTGATAGAGAACCAATCAAATGGAGTGTCATTTCAAGAAAATTGTCATGGTTCCAATAATATAATCATGGTTCTGAGAATATCTTGGTTATGTTGCACAAGAAAAAATTACATTTTTTGGGCGGTTAGACAAAAACCTAGATATCTTGAGGATACAAACTTGGATTTTTAATATGAAAAATGTGTAACGAAGATGAGACTAATGGATACACAATGAACTGATCATTTTTCAAAATTTCCTTCTCCTAATATTGATTTTTTTTTTATTCAAAGAACGAGAAATCTAGGTGGTCAAATTTTCTAATCAATATCTAGCTCCAACTATGGGATAGTGACCCCCTATGGGTTGCTGAGAATCTAGAATATTGGTTTAAAGGCTTGTTTCTCCATTGGAATATGGATTCATATTCAAAATAAATTCTTGTAGTTCCTCAACCATTAAGTCATCTTCAAACATTTCCTCCATTTAGAAAATGCTTTATTGTGCAAAATTTTGACTGTAGAAACAAACTATGTACAAACCAAATCTACCTACCCTATTCTACTTCAAGGAAATGGACACTTTTAGGTGTAGGTATATTTCCAATGAATCCATTCATACATCCAATTTATTTGTGGAATGAACTTCATAATTAGGGAACATATCACAAATGATACCAAAGAATTAAGGGCGTGTTCAAAGTGTGTTGGAGAAAAACTGAACTAGATGTGCTGAGAATCCAATGGCATTGCTTGGCCAACAATTCCTTGAATCCATGTTTCAATAAAATAAATTCTTGGTTTCTCAAGAATACTATTGTCTTGGGTTGAATGAGGAGTTTCCAATTTGGAAACACTTTCACAATTTTCCTTATCATTGACCACATCCAACATTCTTGACTTATCAACCATGTCTTCAAATAATTCTTCTTTTATGCAATGACAATCTTGTCCATTGTTATTCTCAAGATTAATTTCTTCCACCAATTCTTCCTGCTGCCAATTTTCTTGTGGCTTTTCATCATCTATTGCAACATTTTCCCCATGAGCATTTTGGCTGAAATATTCTTGTGCATTTGGTGGGGTATTTTCAATTTCATTCTCAAACTTGTTGCCTGAAATATCTTCATATGGAGTATATGAGAGGCTAAATTCTTGCTCTTGAAAATTGGAACTATTATTTTCATTTTCAACTATATGAATTGATTTAGAAAGTTCTTTCAATCTTTTGTTAGACTCTTATTCCAAATAATTCACTTCATTTTCGTGTGTCCATATGAGAGAGGGTGGGTGGGCATAAATATTGAAAGCATCAACAAAAACATATGAATGCACTCTTGGGATGAAGCTTTTTGCAAATGAATTTTCCAACACATCCCAACTGGTAATGGTGTTAGGAAGAAATGAATCATACCATTCAAGAGCATCCCCATGCAAAGTTTGTGAAAATAATCTACATGTAACATTGTCTTCAGTGAGATTGAAAACATCACATGTACTTTTGAAATTGAAAAAGTATTTCTCTACATTGTCTGAAGTACTCCCAAAGAATGTAGAAAAAATTTCAATAGAAATATCATGCATCTGAAAATATACTTCTGGTAGATTTATTCGGGTTTGATGAAATCACCTCCTTTGGATAATTATTTATTTTGTTGATTCTTGTAAATCCATTGATGGGATTGGTGAAGAAGGGAGAGTGGTGTCACAATATGAATGAAGTCATTTGGTGGAGTCACCATGAAGATTTTCTTGAGTTTCTTGAATCTTTCCAATAGAATTTCCAGAGCATTTAAGAGTTTTTTCAATGGAATCGCCACGAGATTCATCGTCCCAAATAATTTTTGTTTCTTCGCTCTTTTTGAGGTCATTGAAACATCTTTGAATAATCTTCTTATAAACCATGTGCATCTAGAACAAGAAAAAATATTTTTTAATTTTATTTTCAAAGATTTGAAACATGGAGATTGGGGTTCTTCAATCAGATCTGAAACAAAGCCTCATATATCTTGAAAATAAATTGTTCCCCCGTGGAGTTTCCAAAATATTGATCTAAAAGATTGTTTTACAGTCTTAAGGTCAACCTCACAAGAATATGAATCGTCCTGGTTTTTTAGAGAGGTGGTACTCCTCTTGCTCTTATGATTATAAGAAAGTAAAATGAAACAAATAAAACCTGAGACAAACTAAGCTTTCTATTTACATTCACATTCTAGAAAAACAACACCTGAGATTTAGGACTAGGTGTTTCAAAATAAAATCATGTGTACGATATTTAAAACACAATTAGATAAGATGCATACATAAATTAAAGGACTGATGTTAAGAACCAAATATCAATATAGCATAGAAAAACCTCATAAAAAGTACTCAACGCCTTGAAAAAGAGATAATTTCAGATAATAAGCCTCTTCGAGGGCGCAACCTCCTTTTACCCCACTTAAATGTTCATGTACAAGATGATTCAAAATGAAAATGTCTCCTTGGTATATATAGGAGACTAGGAGGTATAATTACAACTAATGGCCTAAAGTTGACATAAATAAAATAACATTACTAATATAATATGCCCCAATTAAGGGGTAATGAGCCAATATTAGGGATTAACATGCCCCTCCCCTTAAGACAAGTGTTGTCCGCAACGCTTGAGTAACTCTGGATGCTTCTGTATAAAAGAATCATCTTCCCAAGTGGAATCTTCAGTCAGTAGTTTCCTCCATTTAATGAGATACTCTGAAATGGATATATTCCTTAGCTGGCAAATTCTTGTGCCAGTGATGGATTTAGGCTCCAATATGAATTTTCCTTCCTCATCAAGTTTTGGCAATACAGTTTAAACTGGGATCTTGTCGCCTATAACCTTCTTTAAGCATGAAACATGGAAAACTGGGTGTACTCGTGAAGATGCAGGCAACTCCAATTTGTATGCCATAGTACCAGTCTTTTGCAATGCCTTATAAGGGCCATAGTACTTTGGTGATAATTTATTATCCTTCTTGGCTTGCTTGAGGGACATCTGTTTGTATGGTTGTAGTCTTAAAAACACCCAATCCCC
>ML793476.1:84116-107784 GCA_009831015.1 Picea engelmannii | reverse complement strand
GTCCTTCTAGTAGCCATAGCCATATTTTTACTTTCAACATTTCTTGCCACCTTAAATGCATTCTCCAATGATTTGGGTTCCCAAAGGTGAACCTCATGTTGAATGTTATCCTTTAAAGTTCCTATAAATACATCAATCAAGTGTTCATCTGGAATATCAGTTACCTTTATATTCAATATTTGGAAGTTCTCAATGTGCTTGGTAACTGATCCCTTTTGCTTGAGATTTATCAATTGGCTAAAGAACATATTGCTCCTTGTATCCTCATAGTGTGCTATCATTTCTTCCGCGAAAATTGTCCAAGTGACAAGTGATTTCCGAGAACAAAGCCATCCATACCATACAAATTGATTAGGTTCTAAATATAAAGAAGCAATTCATACCTTGTGTGTATGTGGCACATTATGGAGATCAAAGAATTGCTCCATCTGAAGTATCCATGTGATTGGGTCCTTGCCATCAAACTTCCTCATATCAATCTTAGGAACGTAGCTGGTATTCAAACCAAAGTTGGAGTTTCTCCATTCTCGATTCACCTTCCTTGTGTCCTCATCATGAATTTCATGGGATGCATTTTCACTTTCAGGTGTCTTCTCTGTTACAATTTTTTTCAATACTTCCATGATCTCCCCTTTTAAACCATCCATCTTAGTATCCAACTTAGCTTCCATTGAATCCATCTTAGTATCCAACCTAGCTTCCATTGAATCCATCTTCTTTTGTAGTTCATTTATGTCCCTACACATTTCTTCACCTTCATCAAGAGTCCAAGTAGGATTTTCTGGAGGCTTATTTGGTGTAGAAGTTCCCTTTTTTGGTGGCATGTTGGCCAAGTATCAGTTTTTGAATCTTGATTTTAAGCTAGTTCTGCTAGACAATATTTCTTCTATTGTATCTCCCACGTTTTGGCCCTTCTAGGTATGAAACTTTCTTTTATGTATTTCTTTGATATTTGTTCTCTACAATGCCACAGGTCTAATCAAAATTGGATGTGCCAAGTGGAATTTATGGTAACTTCCTCACAACTTGCCAATTTTTGTCCTTTCCAGGAGATCTCACTTGTATAGTGTGCCCCGCACAAAATAATTGATATTAAATTTTGAAACTCACACCAGAAATAATAAAGACTGTCTACGATCCAATGAAACCAGTCCCACTCAATTTGGATACTCTAGGAAGAAGTTATGATTGTTTTACGAGTAACACCTTCTTGAGACTAGTCAATAGGACTAGTCAGATACCCTATCTTACATAGGGTGTATCTACAAATTTAAGATGACCCAGAAGTTGAAATTTTTACCATAGATACCTTACTAATTTCTATAAATATCCTCCAAATTTTAGGGTCTGAAACGTTACAGAAATGTTTTTATAGTAAAAATTCCGCAATGACTCAGTTCAGGATGATTCCAGAACCCTATCTTGTACAGGCTGTATCTCCGAAATTATAAGGCCTCAGGAGCTGAATTTTGAACCCAACGTAGCTTGATCCGTATACTAAATATCCTCCAAGCCGTTCCTTCTGAAACATTGTATAAAAAACGTTATAGAGAAAATTCCAAGGTGTCTCAGATATAGCAGCGAAACCCCAAGACCTTGAGCTCTGAAACCATATGTTAAGAACCAAATATCAATATAGCATAGAAAATCCTCAGAAAAGGTACTCAACGCCTTGAAAAAGAGATAATTTCAGATAATAAGCCTCTTCAAGGGGGCAACCTCCTTTTACCCCACTTAAATGTTCAAGTACAAGATGATTCAAAATGAAAATGTCTCCTTGGTATATATAGGAGACTAGTAGGTATAATTACAACTAATGGCCTAAAGCCGACATAAATAAAATAGCATTACTAATACAATATGCCCCAATTAAGGGGTAATGAGCCAATATTAGGTCTTAACAACTGATATATCCATCACAACATTCATCGGAACATTTAACAATACCACAAATAGAGAGAACAAGGAATGGACCGCAAATAAAATATAGCTTTAAATTATCATTCCATAAAGAACCAAAAAGATTATGATAGATAAAAAATTTGGTAACTCAAGATTCTGATCAAATCCTTTGAGAATACAATAATGTAATATCCCAAGTATCTCTCTTGGAGTCTCAAAATAATAACGAGTCTTTAAATACAAAGTAAAATGTCTTTAAGGAAAGTAAAATGAAAATTTATAAGGAAACATGCACAACTAAATTGAATTGAATAAGAATGGAGTGAATGAGTGATTTGATATACTAATAGTAGGTTGCGGTAAAGACTTAGAAAAAAATATATATTATTCAAATTACCATTATCTACCTAAACTATTCTAGACTCTACAACACTAAGAGATCCATCATCACGAAAAAATATTTTCTTGGTGTTACATTCATTTAGAGAAGAAAATATGGATTTATCCTTAGTCATATGATAAGATGCTCCAGAATCCGTAAACCACTCATCATAAGAAGAAGTAGAAGTTTCTTTGAAGGAGAAATCGGAATCCAAAAGTGCACGTCCATGAAGAGAAGAGTTAAAAGAAGAAGAATCATTAATGATGTTGTTCTTATTCATCGTTGCTTCCAAATATTCCATCTTGTTAAAAAATTTGGACTCCACATGACCATATTTCCCATAAAAGTTACAATGTTTGTTAGTCTCCTTATTTTTAGATTTTTCTCCTTTGTCACCATTAGGAGAAGAAGTTGGCGGAGAGAGCTTGGGACCCTTTTTTTTCTTATTGTTGTAGAGAGGATGTTCCTTCTTGGGATTCTTGGATTTATCTTTCTTCTAGGCCACTAAGGCTTTGTTGGATGTACCTTTAGTGTTGACTAGTCCAAGTTGCACAAGTTTATCTTATTCTCGAATTAGAGAATCACAAAAGGACTCAAGAGATGGTTATTTATAAGCACTCCCTAGAGCTTCTCTAGTGGCATAAAAAGCAGATACAAAAGTAGAATATGGACTACCAAGCTTAGAAAGAATAACATATATGCATCAATATTCCTTCAGATCTATTTGGAACTCTGTACACAAAATTCTAAGTGTTTTGAACTTAGATAATTAGTCTTCAATGCATGCAAAATAAATAACTTAAAATAAAATATTAAAGATACTTATAGTGATTCACTTTTATAATTTAAGTGAAATACACTTTACAATGGATGCATGAACTTTTTCAAAAAATGTAACAAAAAAGAGACTTGAACTCAAGACCTCTTACTTAAAAAAGAAACTTTTAACGAAGTGAGCTAGTGCAAAACACATTATCTTATTAAGAAGGAGGATTGGGGTTATTTTTGTTGTTAAATACAAATTTGGAGAGTGTGTTCATAAAAAACTATTTTCACACAAGAAAAAAACTTCTCTTCTCGATGGAAACAAGGGTTATATGTCGGTTAGCTTGCTTAGGAAATTCAAATTTTCCCTTTGTTTCTGATTTACCGAGATCACACAAAGGACATGGTAAAGAGCATACGTAGACAAGAAAACTCTTTCCACTTTGTTTCTTATTTGATGATATCACACAAAGCACAGGGAAAAGAGAATACGCATATAAAAAATATTAGAAACTCAGAAACAAAGAACAAAAAAATGAAATAAAACCAAAATATTATCTATGTAAAAATTTTAAATGGCATATTCAAGATTACACCTATGGATATGACTGAAATGGTTGTATCTTGGGAAAATGGAAACTTTTCTGAGTGAAACGAAAGGAATTCCTAACTAAAATGAGTGCTTCAGAAGCAATGGAATAGTCCTCTTAGCCTAGAAATATATAGAAATAGTATAAACCATAGATGCAGAAACACATCTTCATGATTTTTATCTACAATGGGATCGTTTCTTTAAATGTGCTCTGATACAATGTTCGACAACACAAGTATACCAATAGAGGATGAAAACCTTCAGTAACAACTCACACAACCAGATCAAATATCAACACACCTGTAACATACCTGGCCACCCACAGGCCAGGCTACGCCACTTAAATAGGTCGCAACACACCTAGCCACCAGCATGCGGGGCACGCTGCAGTCCCAAGACTCAGTTTTCTGAACGAATCTTGAATTCTAACAACACTTAATATGAAATCAAGCAGGAATAAACCACATGCATTAATCAAGCTATGGGATACAACATACAGAAGTAAGCAACGTGCCATGCACAACAAATAATTAGTAGGAAGGA
Organism: Picea engelmannii; assembly: GCA_009831015.1. NCBI lineage: Eukaryota > Viridiplantae > Streptophyta > Pinopsida > Pinales > Pinaceae > Picea > Picea engelmannii. Next base: position 103,600 of record ML793476.1, on the reverse strand, counting down.
ACATTAAAAATTCATATCTCAGAGATAATTAAATACACAACATAATAACATTATACAGAGAACACACATAACACTTATCTTTCAAGTAAACATTCACCAACTAGTTGCAGACCAAGGAAATTCCTTCCAACCATAGACATTTTTGTTTATTTACTCTCAATAGCAGGTCACTCTCGAGCCAGGGCTATGAATCCACAAGGATGAGTCTTAGGCCAAATCTAAAATACGCAATAGTTGGCTAACTAGCTCTCAAGTTTCCCAACCTCACAGTGAAACCTAAATTTCCAGCTCTCTTTCCCCCTCATCCTACACCACCCAAAGAAATAGACACCCTTCTCTGCCATACAATCCCTCAGACTTTCCTATTTCTCTCCAGGGATCCAGTGCTATTGGTCAAGAAATATTTCTACTGGAAACTCCAAGGATTCTCATTTGTGGAAAGTTCTATCTGAACTTCCATCAAGCTCATGCACATGGGCATCCATTCCCTCCTGGAATGATTAGTAAAATATTACAGCCATTCAACAATGGCTCTCCTCTTCCTTCCATTTGTTTCCATGCTCAACCCATGAAGACATGAACTAGAAATAATGAGTGAAGAGGAAGAAGAACAAAGGAGAAAGGGGAAGAAGACGAACCGGGGGAAGATAGATCCCCAACTTCACCAGAATCCACCCTCATCCAACCATTTGTATCTGTTCACAAACCAAGAGAACACAAATTAAGAAAGAATGAGGCTCCTAAAGATGAAAGAGTGAGAAGGGTGTATAGTGAATGAATCATAACAAGTGAACCCCCAAACAAACCAAAGATGGGTTTATATAATTACTTGCAAATAAAGAACCACATGGCCTCCCCCAATAATCTCATGTAACCCTTTTTCTCCATAAAATAAATTATGGTTAAATAAATAATAATAAAAATACTTATCCCCTCAAGGCCCCTCTCTCGTGGAATCATAGCCCCCTATCTCTTTTTTCCTTGTTCGTCTTGTAGCTAGCGGTGTATTTTTATTAATGTATATGAAGTATTACATTTCCTAGGCACTCAGGGCCATTTTCGACTTGACCAGTGCACTACCCTAAGTCACAATTACATAATACATTATAGTTCATAAGGGTTAAAAATGGGATGTTACACCCCCCTCCCTTTATTTTGGCATTGTCCTCGGTGCACAACACTGTTCCAATGTTATTAACATTACAAATCTAGGATATTTGGCATGAATCCATGTAGGCATTTCAACCAACTCTTATATACATAGGAACTATGGCCTAAAATTAAACATGTATACATAGGCATTCCGACCCAAAACATGTATAATGATTTCCATAATTTATATCTCTGGAAACAATTCCAACCAACAATCTCTCCTTCCCTCTCGGCCCTGCACAACCCAAATAAATGAACCCCTTTCTCTTCCATGTAGTCCCTCAAGTTTTTCCACTTCTCTCCACGAATCTAGTGCTACTAGTTAGGAAATCTCCCTACTGGAAACTCCAAGGATTCTCAGTTGTGGACAATTCTATACGAACTACCATCAAGCTCATGCACATGGGCATCCATTCCCTTCTAGAATGATCAGTAAAATATTACATCTATTCACGAATGTCTCTCCTCTTCTTGCCATTTGTTTCCATGTTCAATCCAAGAGTACACGAACTAGCAATAGTAAGTGAAGAGGAAGAAGAACAAGGGAGGAAGGGGAAGAAGATGAACCAGGGGAAGAGAGACCCCCAACTTCACCCAAATCTACCCTCATGTAGCCATTTGTATATGTGCTCAGACCAAGAGCACATGAATTCAACAAAAATGAGGCTCCTAAAGATGAAAGAGTGAGAAGGGTGTACAGTGAATGAATAAGAACAAGTAAACCCACAAACAAACCAAAGATGGGTTTATATAATTACTTGGAAATCAATAACCAAGGGTTTTTATGAGGTAAAACCCCTGTGGGGAAACATCCATGACCCCAACCAACACAATCACTTGGAGAAATTTATTAATGAAAAAAAAACATATTACATAGAGATTTACAAGGGAATTTCTCAGAATCAATCATCGTAAAATGACCCTCCATGTTATTTAAATATAGACCATGGATCAATTGATTGTTAAGCCATGGATCAATGTATCTTTTAGGATAGAAGATAATATGAACCATTGGATCACTCTATGTCATGGACATATCATGACCATCATATTACCTAAATAAAAATGCATACTAAAGAAACACACTTTTACTTAACGACACATTATACCAAGTTGATCTTAACTAACTCCTAAGTGTCTAAATATCCTAAAAACCCTAATCCTTTCATGTCTAGATGTAATAAGCCAAATGTGACTCTTGGAAAGGCACATGAAAGATCAACCTTGATATGAGAAGGGAATTGTTAAGTACCAAAGATATCTGAATACAATCACCACATAAGATATATGGAACAATATAGAAAACCGCCACTTTATTTTATCAAAACCTTTGAGGTAGGGAAACACCATACAATGGATCATATTATGGAAGGTATCCTCTCCTTTTCACTTGCCTCTTCGAAGGGACATCCTCCTATTGAGTTACCGTTCCAAATACAATACTTCTATTCATATCCCATTACATTGCTTGAATCCCTTTATATAGTGCTACCATCACCTAAGAACATTCTAGAGGAGGAATCTTCTAGAAGAAAAACCTTCTAAGAAGTCCTCTTACATTTATTATATCTAACTACCATAGTGGGAATTATTTAATAAGATAGAGGACCAATTCCACCTTACATTGAATGGTCTCCACTACCTCTCTAGCTACCTAACATTCCATCCCCCTTATGAAAGTGTTGTCCTCAACGCTTGTTATGAGGGTGTACAACCATATATCAGGGTCCCATGGATAAGTGTGGACCATAATGTTGAAGAATAATAGATAAACAAAAACCCATGTATAAATTTGAACCACCATGCTAAAGTAATTGAACTGCCACTGTGAACCTAGGTCCCATGTCCAAGTGCTCATGTGAACTCCATGCGGAATATATTGGAACTTGGGAACCAACTGAAAATGATACTCTAAAGATTGGCATTGATCACGTGGATCGAAATATTTAGAACCGACAAAAAATCATCAACTTCTACTAGAGAATAAGAAAATTGAAGAATAATATGCAGAGAATGATCTTGTTTACTCTCCAGGAAGTTCTCTACCTGAGGGGGAGTAGAGTCATAAAATAGAATATGGAAGTGGTTGTCATCCCAGAAATGAAAACTATCCATATACCAATCATCACAATCGTCCTCCAAAGCATACCAAGCATACACTTATTGATTATATTCATCCATGACGTTTTCCAAAGTACATTTATCTTGCATGCTCACCAAGGACTCATGAACACTACAAAAACTACCCCTAAGACCATCTTCAAAGTTATGCAATGTGTCATGCATTTGGGATTTGAATGCTTCAATCATGTGCAGAATTTCTCTGAGTTGAGAGTGCGTATCCATTAGAAACACCAAATATAATGTACAAAAATAAAAATATTAAAATAATATATCCAATGGAATTTATCTGGTAGCAATCTAAACACCTTTTGCAAAGTTATGAACTCTGTAATATTAATATTGTCACAAAAAAACCCCCAAAATGATTGATTTTAAATCACTGATATCTTCACTTATGGAGCTCTGATTTGGGTAATTTGTTTTTTGAAATCAACTATTTTAGAAACAAGAACTAAGATATGTAATTTTTTTAATCAAATTCGGCCTCCAGGTGCTACAGAAATAAAAACAATTGTGCCGATGTCCGTGAAAAAACCCTGAAAATTTACAGATTTTAAAACTTCAATAACTTTACTTCTCGGACTCCATTTCAGATGATTTTGTTTTTTTAATTGGGTGTTTATCTGAAATGAAATCATATACAATCAGTTTCTGCAAATTTTTCACATAAATACACATACATAATCTGGAATGTCACGACCCTCTTTGGTTTCTCCAAAAAACTACAAAAATAGAATAATAAATTGCCCACAATTCTTGCCAAGGAAAGTGCTCTGATACCAATTGTTAAGTACCAAAGATATATGAATAAAATCACCACATACAATATATGGAACAATATATAAAACCACCACTTTATAATATCAAAACCCTTGAGGTATAGCAACACCATACAATGTATCATATTATGGAAGGGATCCTCCCTTGTTCGCTTGCCTCTTCGAGGAGGCATCCTCCCATTGAGATACCTCTCCAAATACAATACTTCTCTTCATATCCCATTACATTGCTTGAATCCCTTTATATAGTGCTATCATCACCTAAGATCATTCTAGAGGAGGAATCTTCTAGAATCAAAACCTTCTAAGAAGTCCTCTTACATTTATTATATCTAATTACCATAGTGGGCCTTATTTAATAATATAGTGGCCCTAGTCCACCTTACATTGAATGGCCTCAAATACCTCTCTAGCTACCTAACATGAATGAAGAGAGGACTTCTAAGAAGGCCATTCAATGTTTGTAGAGAGTAGAGAACCTATAATCTACAATGGTAATGAAGGTTGACATCCTAAATAGGGTAACTAAAATAGAATTCCAAAATTTTAGAGATGATGTCAAAGATATGGAAGGAAAATATGACATCAAAAAGAATATTAAATACACAAGGGAGGACCTTTTGAAGGATCCAAGATGACTCCTTACCCAATATTCATCTCCTTGAGAAGATGATAGGGAGAAAAACATGGTTGAGTCCCATTCCCATATGTAGATTAATTTAACACACTTGTAGAACAATAGAACTGAGTTCTAAACACCTAATTCTTCATAACTATAATATCCAAATCATCGTGGGTTGAACTTGGTAACAAGGAACTACATCATTACCAAGATTGATATGAGGAATTTTGATGGTAATGATCCCATAACATGGATACTTTAAATGGCACAATTATTTTTTCTACATCAATGACAACCAACTTTGCAAAAGGTAATTATTGCATCCTTGTATATGAAGCCTTATCGATTGGCATGGTACCAAATTAAAAATGTGTTTTTGATCACAAAATGGAATCTATTGTATCTTTGTCCATTTTAAAGAATGAATTGATAGCCCATTATGGGGATATTATGAAAAAAACTTTATTTATCCAATTGATAAACCTCATGTAAAGTGGTCTAGTTACATAGTGCATTCCATAATTTCAGAACTTGAAGGGAAGAATTCTATCATGGTGGTGATAGATAAACTCACAAATTATACCCATTTTTATGCACTTTCTCATCCTCTTAAATAAATTACAATATCCATAACATTCATGGAAATAGTTCAAAAGGTACATGGAAAATCCAAAGATTGTTGTGAGTGATAGAGATCCAAATTCATTCATATTTTTTTCACTTACTTGTTTTACTTTTTGGGTAAACAATTGGCCCATAACTCCTCTTACCATCCCCAATGTGATGGGAAAACTAATATTGTGAATAAACATCTAGAAGGTTATCTCCATTACTTTAGATCTTTTAAACAAAAACAATCAATCAAGTAGATACCCTTTGCAGAAATGTGGTACAACACTTTCATATTTGATACAAAATGTCCCTATTTATGATACTCTATGGGTATCATAATCCATCCATCACATCACCCTTGAGAGAGAAATATAAGGTTCAAGTTGTGGAGAATCACATACAACACCAATAAGATTTTTTCCAACTATTAAAGGACAACTTAGGTATTTGGTCCATAACATGATTGGTAGATTTTCTTATGCTAACTCCATAGAGGTATTTGGAGTTACTGGTGTAATAGTAGGCTATGTAGGTTGATCACATCTCTAAATATTTTGAACATATTCAATTGACAATGGGCGGTTAACTAGGAGAGTAAATTGGGAGGCTGACTAAGAGGTTGATTTCATTCTCCACTAAGAAGCTAACCAAATGGTCGACTATGCATTCAACCAGAGTAAAAATGGCTTAATGAATGAAAATTTGAGGTCAAGCAATATGATCATTTGTTAAAGGGAAAAGGTAAAAAAATTTACAAAGAAGTAGGTCAACAAAAGAAACAAAATGACTACATCAACCAAACTAATAAGAAGAAACATGATGATAAGACTTTGTGTAAGAAAATCAGAAAGAAGAAAAAATCCTACTATTGTGGAAAACTAGGACATATGGGGGAGAATTGTTGGAAAAATACCAAGGAACTAGAGGAGAAAGTGAAGAAACTTGAAGGAGACATGTCGACTATAAGGTAAAACAACCTGCATAAATTAATTTTAGAAGGTAAGGAGGATAAATATACATTTTATGTTATTACTTCCCAGGCCTTGCACGATCATACTTTTGAGAGTGAATAGTTGATTATGGTTGCACCCATGATATGGATAAATATGCTGCTATCTTATCCTCATTAAAACAATCTAAAGAAAAACAAATATTTATAGAATATGATCGTACACTTACTATTGTTGGGTGTGAAAATATTGAATGTTGGAATGGTGTGATCATTAATGTGCATCATGTACCTAGCTTGAGTGGAAATTTGTTGTTTGTACCTCAACTAACTTATTTGGAAAAAAGGTAGAGTTTTTTCTAGATCAATTTCTTGTGAATGAAATCCACAACAACTTTGTTATTTTCACTAAAGTTTTTTTTATCCAAAGAACTATTTGTATAAGTTTTTCTTTCCCAAGAAATACCTAGGACTAACTACACTCATATCCCATACTAACAACCAAAGAAAATATGGCATGAACAACTCAAACATCTCAATTTCTAAATCTTGAAACTAATGGTGAAACTCATTATGGTTACTTCACTATCTAAACTCCTCCTCCTTGATGGAGTATTGAACGATGTATGCTTGTCAAGAATCATCAAGCTACCTTTGAAACAATGAAATCTTGGAGAGAAAAGACTTAGTTCAAAATTGTCCATGGTGACCTGAGTTCCATAAACAAACCATCACTAGATAGTGCAAGGAATCTATTGACATTCATCAATGAGATTTATATGTATACTTGGGTATATTTCTTAAATATTAAGAGGCACGTCTTTGAAAATTTCAAGGGATTTAGAGCATTTTATGAAAAGAAATGTAGTCAACCTGTGAAATGTTTAAGATATAAAAATGGAGGATAATATGTGGGTAAGTATTTTGAAAATTACTTGTCACAACATGGTATCTCTTGGTATAAATGTATGCCTTGCACACCTTACCATAATGGTTTTTATAAAAGAAAGAATCAAAATTTGGTTGAAATTGCATGTTGTTTTCTTAAGGAAAAAGGTATATCTACTAATTTTTGGGTGGAATTTATTTATTACTCAAACTATTTGTTAAATATATTTTGAGTATAATTTTAAGGGATGTGACTCTAATCAAATAGTGGAGTGAAAGGAAACCCTCAGTCAAAAATATCATAACCTTTAGATGCATGTTGTGGGCTCATATTTTGGATGATATAAGAAAGAAAGTAGATGTGAAGAGTCATGATTTTATCATGGTAGGATACTTTGAAGAGTTGAAGACCTATACATTGTTTGGAAAATAGGATGTTATATATAGAATATATGTTGTCTTTGATGACAAGACTTCAGGAATCACCCTCTCAAACTCCTCTTTTATATTTTTGATAAATGTTCCTTTAGAAAATTCATGGAATTCTATATCAACCTAGTTCTTCACTCAATCATTGATTGATCAATTGACCTATTTGTATGACTTGAGATATAGTCAACCTTCCATATAATAATCAAATACAATATTTGAGATCCCTATTCAGTCCAAAAATGATAATTTTGGTATAGGAAATCCTTCGACAATTGGATTTTGTCTTCCTAGGTGGGTGAACAAGAAAATTGAAGTTGTTGGAGCTTATGTAAGAGACATAAATGACTCAATAAACACCAAAAAAAAAAAAAAAACATGGCAATGTTTATCTAATGGTGTATCTGCCAGAGACATGCGATCTAGATACATATGCAAATGCACATGGTAATTATGAATGGGAGAATTATATGGTAGAGGAATATTGTTCCTTAATGAATAATTACACATGGAATTTAGCCCCTCAACTACAAGGAAATAATGTAGTGAAATGTCGATTGGTCTACAAGAGAAAAATCACCTTTAAAGGAATTGTTGAAAGACATAAGGCTCGTTTGGGACTAAGATATTTTCTCATGAATCATTGACTACATTAAGATCTGCGCATTGGTTGCAAATATGAACTCTATTTCAGAATGGCCCCAGAAGGTTCTGGACCCCAATTTTCCAAACTGGGAACTACCACTAAAATGGCCTTGCAAGCTAACTCCAATTTTTTCCACTATGAAAGGATCGAGATACATGAAAAAAAAATTAATGATCCAATATGGATCAGTAAAATACCGAAAACCACTTATCCATTTGATTATCTAAAAATGGTTAGTAGGTGCACCCGTCCATATATAAATGTGTTTCTTTGTGAATGGTGGTTGTAATATGGTTTTTGGTTCAATAAAAAATGTCATCAAGTCTTGTTTTGAAATGTTGAAGTCTCTGACTTGGTTTTTATCTAGACACATCCTAAAATATTCAAATATTCTATCCCTGTAATGATAAATGTGTGTTAACTATCCTTGAGAATTTTCAATAGAAGTGATCCGAAAAATCCTTAGATGCTTATTAACCTTTAAAACATAATAATATCTACTTGATCTTCGAACTGAAAATGATTGCTTGACTATTTGCAATTTACATGTGAAATACTTATCTATCCAAGTACACTTAAATCATAATCAACTTAAAAAATAACTGAGCGGAAATAGAAAAACAATATTGAAATCACATACACAAGTTTGATAACAGAGTTCACCCAATTTGGGCTACGTCCCTGGGTCCGCTTCCAATAGAGACCTCTTTATTAATTCTCAAGTGATTTTGTTTTACAATTACCTTTTTTTGTGTTTCTCAAACTCAGAAATAGTGTACACCATTGAATTCCTTGTGAAAAATCGTGAAAAATGAGTATAAAGTTCATAAAATTATGCGTTAGAACCCCGTGGAATGCATTACAGTGTATCCTCCAAGTCTAGTTACCCTTGGGAACAAACTTAGAGACTTTATTCTATAGTTATGAGTCTGTTCTCTGCCTCAATCTATACGCCATTAAATATCCTAGGTCAGCCAAATAGTGGCTTGACCTTGGCACTTACATAGGCATCAAATTAATTACAAAAATGTTGGTTTGTTATAACAAACTGAAACTTGTGGTATAATTGTTAAAAAATTGGGTTATGGGGGAAGAGGACATGGGTTCAAACCCATGGACCTTCCCCCATTGACACTTTTAGTTACAACCATTATATATATATATATGGAATTTGGTTATAAATATGTGCGGTGGTATATAGTTTAACAAACCCGTAGAATATTCGACCCATGATTATATTGCAATACATATGATATGGGTCGAGGGATTATCCCTCAGCCCTTTTTCAAACCATTTGAATATTCTAACAAACTTAAATAAATCCACTGCATGTATGGTTAAAAACCAATCGTCGGGTATAGTGGTGAGGTCGTTAGGTTGTTTTATGGGATACCTGAGTTTGATCCTCCAGGATCCAACAAAATTTTAGAGAACCTTACTCATAATTGGCCAATGGGATGCTTCCACATGGAAGCCTCTCATTAGCTTATCATTTCCACGTGTCATCATATGATTGGTCCACATGTATGTAAAGATTTCCAAGTCACTTGCCTAATCAACAGTACAATTATGCCACATGGTTCCTTGTGATGATGCCATGTAATCATTGTATGATCATACTCTAATGCCATGTGTCACCCTTTTAGTGGTGACATGTGTCACCTTGACCCCTTTGATTTTTGACCTAGTTTGACTTGAACTTTGAGCATCCATAATGTTTACATATGAATTCCAGTTGAGGTAATTTTTGTGTCATTGGAAAGATATTGTCGGGATATACACATTGATGGTGTTTTCAAGAGTATTTTAGATAATTCAATTTTGATCATTTATGAATCCTTCTAGACCCATGTGAGTGTTTTGGATCCTCCTAGACCTCTATGAGTGTTCATGGATCATTAATCCCCATTGGAAGTCTTTTGGACCACCAAAAGTTTTAATTACTCAACAACTAAGTGAGGGTAAATCTTCCTCACCCTTCCGATCTCCATCCACTTTGATTTACTTGGTTTTACACCTTTAAGACCAACTCAAAGATATTTTTCATCACCTCGTTGTGAAGTCTTGATTCTTCTGTCAAGAATAACATAGTCTTGTAGCTCCTCTAAATAATTTGGAGAAAAATCAACAACTATCAGAACCTGAATACTTCCATGTTCATCCATAATCATAGGAGGCTCATAAAGCTTCAAATTCTCAAAATTTACCACCAAATACATTTGTTGTAGGATGGTATATCTAAATGAAAGGCATTAGTACCAATATTCTCCAAGATATTGAATGGACCATATCTGATTGGCCTTAGATTTTTACCTTCACCTTTCATTCTATCTTTTTTGATGTGTAACCATACTTGATCATCGACTTCAAACCAATGATTAAACCGATGTTTGTCATGCCTCGCCTTATATTTGGCTTCTCTTTTCTCCAACTATTCTTGTATTTCTTGATGTACCTACTAGATATTTTGAATGAACATTTTATCGTTATCTTTATCATCCTATCCATCCTCTTTACTTACTTATCCAAAATCAAATTCCATAGGTGATTTAGAAAAGTACCCCAAAATAATTCAAAAGGAGTTTTCTGAGTAGAAGAATGCATGACATGATTATAGGCATGTTGTACATAAGGTAAATATTCATCATATAACTTAGGATTCTTGCTACACTGTCCTCGGAGTAGATGTACCATTGTTCTATTTACCACCTCTGTTTGTCTATCTGTCTACAGTTGAAAAGTTGTTCTCTTCTTTAATTTAGTGTCCATGAGCTCCCATAAATGACACCAAATTTTTCCCAAAAATCAAGAATCTCGATCTGATATAATAGATGTATGTAGCCCAAAATGAACCCAAACATTAGCAAACATATATGTTGCCTATTCATTTGTGACATGTTTCTTACATGGAATTTGAATACACATCTTACTGAATCTATCCACGATGTAATATACCAAATATAAAATGTATGCAGAACTAAAATAAAATGCTAGCAATGGTAGAATAACAGCAATATAATCAGAGCATTCACCATAATAACACTGAAATGATATAAGAATAACAACAGAAATAACACTTTGAATCTGGAAGAAATGTTCACGGGCCTCTTCGAGGGGGAAAACTCCAGTTGAGCAGAGCTCTGTTACAATAATATCTAAGCTAGGGTTTTCATACCCTCAACTCCTATTTATACTAAAAAGAAGCATCTAGAGGAAGATCCTTCTAGAGGCGGAAGCTTCTATTAGGTCTTCTTGCATCCGCCTTATTCTATTTTATTGAAAGGCCTTATTAATATTGACCTTTATTACCTATGAATATATTTTTCTACCTATGTGCGGGTTAGGAACCTAACATGTCCGCCCCCTTAAAAACAACCTTGTCCTCAAGGCTTGAGATGAGGAAATTGCTGCAAAATGGTAGCTGGTTCCCAAGTAGCGTCTACTGGAGTTGTATCTTTCCACTATAATACAACTTCCTTGATTGTTCTCTGATGTAGGCGATGCTCACATTAGTCCAAAACTTCTTTTGGCAATAGCTAAATGGATCCTTCTTCAACTAACTTTAGAAGGTTGGTTTGAATTTGGCACTTAGATCCAATCACCTTCTTTAAGCATGAAACATGAAAAACAGGATGTAGCTTCAAATTGTTGGGAAAAGATAACTAATAGGCGACTTGTCCCACATGCTTCAGTACGGTATAAGGACCATAAAATTTGGGTGCTAGCTTCTAAAAATGCTCGTCCTTGAGGGAAGTTTTCTTGTAAGGTTGCAGTGGAAGAAACACCTGATCCCCTTCTGTAAATTGACGTTCAGAGCGACCTTGATCTACTTGTTTCTTCATGCGATTATGTTCCATGACCAAATTCTCTTTGAGGGTACATAGAATAGCCTCTCGAGCTGTAAGTGTTAGGTCAACTTCCTGGAACTTCGAGGCACTCAGTAAGTATAAGAGAACTAAAGGTGGCTTTTGTCCATATACCGCTTCAATAGGAGACATGCGTGTAGTTGTATGGTATGAAGTGTTGTACCACCATTCAGCTAGGGGTAACCATTGAGCCCATTGATTCTGCTTTTATGAGGAAAAACACCTCAAATATGTTTCCAAACACTTCTTGAGAACTTTCGTTTGGCCATCAGTCTGGGGATGATAAGTTGTGCTAAGATTCAATTCGGTGCCTTGTAGCTTGAACAATTCTTACCAAAAATTTCTTGTGAAAGTTGGGTCGTGATCAGAAACAATCGAGTGTGGCATGCCATGAAGCTTGAAGACCTGATCCATGAATATTTGAGCCATCGTGGATGTTGTAAATGGGTGTTGAAGGGCACAGAAATGAGCATACTTGGAAAGGAGATCAACAACCACCATGATGATGGATTTATTTCCCGATTTGGGTAAGCCGGTAATAAAATCCATAGAGATATCCTTCCAAATACCAAGTGGAATCGGGAGCGGTTGTAGTGTGCCCAACGATTTGACTATTTCTCCCTTGTTGCGTTGACACACATCACATTCAGCTACAAAATTATGAATTTCCTCTTTCATACCATCCCATAAAAAGGAACGTTTGACTCTGTCATAGGTTTTGGTGAACTCGGAGTGCCCTGCTGTGGGTGTAGCATGAAGCTCAGAAAGTACCGTGGATTTAAGCTTTGATTGATTACTTAAATACAAACGAACTTTGTATCAAAGTTCCTCAAGGAGCCAAGAGTACCCTGGGGAAGCTGGAGCCTTGGACTACAATTGGTGGATCAACTGTGAACTTTTGGTATCTTGTAGCCGTTCCTGGTGAACAACTTGGAGCCAATCTAGTACAATGAATGAAAGAGAAAAAAGGGATCCTTCGTCTTCATATTTTTGGGAAAGTGCATCCACAACCACATTGTCTTTTCCTTTCTTATAAATGATCTCATAATCATATCCAAAGAGTTTAGTCACCCATTTTTGTTGTTCTGGGGAGGAAATGCGTTGTTCCAGAAAATACTTAAGGCTTTGATGGTCTGTCTTAATTTGGAAACATTGCCCCAATAGATAAGGATGCCATAGGTCCATGACATGGAGAAAAACCAACATTTCCTTTTCATAGATGGATTTTCCCAGATTTATTTCAGATAGTTGCTTGCTGGTAAAGGCCAAAGGTCGACCCTCTTGCATAAGGACAACACTAATTCCTTTCCCTGAGGCATCACATTCCACCACAAAGGTCTTTGTGAAATCGGGAAGGGTGAGGACTGGAGTAGTGCACATAGCCATCTTCAAGGTCTGAAAATCTTGAGTAGCGGCTGGATTCCAAGTGAAAGAGTTATTTTTTAGGAGAGCAGTGAGAGGTGCTACAATGCTCCTGTAATTCTTAACAAACTTGTGATAATACCCTGTTAAGCCTAGAAATCCATGCAAGCTCTTAAGAGTCTTTGGGTGAGGCCAGTATTTCATAGCTTCAACCTTTTTAGGATCCACCCTAACACCATCTTTGCCAACCAGATGACCCAAGTATTCTACTTTTGAGGCGCTAAAATCACATTTAGACTATTTCAGGAAAAGTTGGTGCTGAGAGAGTAGATGGAGAACTCGATCCACATGAACAAGATGGTATGTCCAGGTTTTTATATAGATGAGGATATCATCAAATAAAACTAAGACAAAATGGTAGAGAAAAGGATGGAAGACATGATTCATGAGGCTTTGGAAGGTGGAGGGGGCATTACACAAGCCAAAGGGCATGAACAAAAACTCATAGTGGCCCTCATGAGTTCTAAAGGCAGTCTTGGGAATGTTTGCCTCTTTCATACGTATCTGGTGGTAGCCCGAACGAAGATCTAGTTTAGTGAAGAATTGGGCACCACTCAATTCATCCAGGAGGTCATCAATGACAGGAATGGGGAATTTGTCTTTGATGGTAAGTTTGTTGAGGGCACGAAAGTCAAGACACATTCACCAAGAACCTTCTTATTCAGGACCATGAAAACAAGAGACGAGTAGGAGCTTGTACTAGGGAGGATAACGCCTACATTAAGGAGTTCCTGGACCATTTTATCAATTTCATTTTTTGGGAAAATGGGTGACGATACAGACTGATATTGGGAGGAAGGATTCCGGGTACAAGGGGAATGGAATGATCATGAACACCATGGGAAGGAGGGAGACCTTGGGGAGTGGAAAAGACCAATTGATGTTTATAAAGGATGGCTTGGAGGTCTTGCGGTACCGAGGGTGTCTCTGTTCCTTGTATGGCATGGAGTTGGGAGATAACACTAGAATCACCCTTTTTGAGCAGCTTTTCCATGCGATGGGAACTAATGATCTAAGGTGAACTGACGATGATGCCTTGGAACTTATATTGGTGGCCCTCTTGGTCGAATTGCATGGTTAAGTCTTTAAAATCCATGAGAATGGGACCCAAGGTCCTTAGCCAGTCTACACCCAACACAATGTCACAACCTCCCATGTCAATAGAAAACATATGGGATTTCAGGTGGTAGTCACCAATTTGGAGATGCACATTTTCACAACCCCCTCCACATTTCATGGAACCACCATTGGCAATCATGATTTGGAAATGATTGACGACATGGATGTAGAAATGAGTTTCTTGGGCAATGCGGCGATGAATAAAATTATGGGTGCTGCCACTATCAACTAGAATGATGACCTTCTGATGCTTGATGTAACCGATTAGCTTGAGGGTTTGGGGAGTGAAGATGCCAATGAGAGCATTGAGGGAAATGACCGATTCTACTTCGGGAGGGTGTGAGGGAGGGGTTATGTCCATGTATTCAGGTGACTTAGACATAGAGGGAGTTTCTTCATCTTCTTCCAAAATCTCATCGGAGATGGCCATAAAAATATTTTGTTCTTTACACTTGTGGCCTGGAAAATATTTGTCATCATAGTTATAACAAAGGCCTTTGAGTTAGCGTTCAACCATTTCATCCCTGGTCAATTTTTGGATCTTTAGTGGAGCAGAGGGAGTAGTGGGATTTACTGGTTTAGGGCTAGGGATAAAGGAGGGTTTGTACTTTTGAGCAGATACAATCTGTTGTGCTTCTTTAGCTCTTTTGGTATCCTCCACCCAACTTTCAGGCCTAGAGATGAGGACATGGGCCCGAATTTCATCCTTGAGGCCACTGATAAAACACTCTTGGAAAAAGTCATCAGACATGCCCTCTGTTCTAAAAGCCAGGCGCTCAAAGGAAGCTATAACGTCTTCCATGGTTCCTAATTGTTTCATGTTTGTCAAAAGGCCCAAATGGTTGGTGTCAATGCCAAAGCGTTCATAAAGCTCTTCCATAAAGTGTGTCCAAGTAATATACCCTTGACGAGAAGTTTTTCTCCATTGCCACTATTGCCAACGTTCTTGATCTAGATGGAGAACACCATACCAGAGTTTGGCCAAGTCATCTTTAATTTCGTATAAAGATAAGTAATGTTCCATTTGGGTTACCCAAACAGTGGGGTCCGAGCCATCAAATTTGGTCACATCCACCCACGGGAGGCGTAGGTCACGTTGAAAGTGATGGTTCTACAAGGTATGGGAATGAGAGGAATGGTCACCTTCAGTATGTGGAGGTGAGGAAGAGGAAGGGTTATCTGTAGGGATATGCAGTTTTGTGCATAGTGCCGAAAATACTGATTCAAGCTGGGTGGTGAGGTCTTGTTTGATTTCCCCCATTGAGGATTGCATGGTTGTATTGATGGTGACAACATTGGCACTGAGTTGTTTCACATCTTGTTGGGACTCAATGAGACCAGATTGCAAGGTGTTGAAATGAGCTTCCAAGTCTTGGCTCCAAGTATGGGCCATGAGGATGAGGAAACTGAAAAGGGGTAGGTGGGGTAAAATATTTTGGCCAAAAAAATGATATGAATGAATGTGATAAGGGCGAAGAGATGAATCCAATGGAATAGGTCTCAAATAATGGTGAAAAAATTTCCAGACCTTTTTTTTTTACAGAGTTATACTCTGGTCTGAAGAATACTGCAGAGAGGAAATGCCCAAATGATTAACCATAAAGAAATGTGTATTTACTTGGCAACCCGAACACAATTGTGTGGCAATAGATCTTGTCTGTTTTAATTTGTTTATGTTTCTGTCCCCCAAGGGTTGTGTATTCAAGGGTTCTACAAACAAGGGTTTTCCCTATGCTATAGCTCTCTAACACATGTGTGGGATCCAACAGTAGTACTCGGCCCAATATCTCAGGGCACTAACTAAGGAGGATAAACCATACCCTTAGTTGTACTACCCGACTACCCAGGTACTAGAGAGTTTCTTCTCGAGTGTTGTTCTTGGTGACACTATAGTAGTCAGGCAGTCAATCAGTTTATCTAAAGAGGGATTCAGGTAATATAGTCTGATCCGTACACAGGTGTTTTCTGATGCACTACCACTTGAAGGGGTACCAACAGGGGCTACAAGGGTGGCCAACAAATGTGCGCTTAAGTACCACTTGTATTTCCTACGTGTATGAATCCCTCAACCTCAGGTTTATGCACGTAACAACAGATCTCTATGGCTTAAAGATGTCAGAATACGTCTCTACTCTGAAAACAAAATTTAACCCACACTTTCTGTCGAGGAAAGTGCTCTGATACAACTTGTAATATACCAGATATAAAATGTATGCATAACTGAAATAAAATGCTAGCAATGGTAGAATAACAACAATATAACCAGAACATTCACCACAATAACATTGAAATGATATGAGAATAACAACAGAAATAACACTTTGAATCTGAAAGCAATGTTCACGGGGCTCTTTAAGGGGGCAACCTCCAGTTGAGCAGAGCTCTATTACAATAATATCTAAGCTAGGGTTTTCATACCCTCGACTCCTATTTATACTAAAAAGAAGCATCTAGATGAAGATCCTTCTAGAAGTGGAAGCTTCTATTAGGTCTTCTTACATCCGCCTTATTCTATTTTATTGAAAGGCCTTATTAATATTGACCTTTATTACATCTGAATATATTGTTCTACCTATGTGCAGGTTAGGACCCTAACACATGACGACATATAAGTAATCATGACCTATTCTGGTCATTGAAAAAAACCCTATAAAAACCAAGGTTGAGAAGGTACTAAAAGTGGCATATATAATCCCAACTTTATGTTGCTAGGCTTTGTTGTGGCACACATAACACAACCTTTAATATACTTATGAATTGATTCATTCATTTGAGGCCAATAAAAATACCTCTGCATCTGTGTTATTGTCTTACCAACCCTGAAATGAACATAAATGAGAGATGTATGATCTTGTTATTCTTTCATTCCTCATTATACAAATATTTCCAAGATGATATAACAAATTTTCAGGCACATGATAATATAATTGTTGATTTCCACAAGTTAATGTTTCATATACATCTTAAAATTCATCATCCTTAGCATATTGTTTAACATAACTTTCATGAGCTAAAGGATTATACCTGAGTATTGTGGATGCATTGATCACTGGCGTTGATAACATATATGTAACCTTATTATGAATACCTTTCTTATACTTGATTACTAGATGAAACCGTTGTAAGAAACCCATCCACCTGAAATGTTGTGATTGTTGTAGCTTGGTTTGGGAGTGAAAATATGTTGGATATGTGTTATATTCTTTTCATGAATAGAATTAGTGTCTACATTGTGTCGGGTGTGTAGGGGGGTAAGAGGGGGAAAATCCTCCAAAAACAAATTGCCTCGACTTTTGTGTCCATTTTTTGGTAGTCATCGGTTTTCGTATCCATTTATGGGAAGTTTTTCGTCACATGGTTTTTCACCGATGGTTTTCTATTTTCGGTTAAGGAATTAGGGTAGTTGACTAATCCAAGTCATTGGATTAGGGTTTTGGATGTCGCTGGCTCCTATATGTATATTGTATCGTAAACAATGTATGATATGAATGAATATAGAATATGCTATTTTTCTCGGTTTGGGTTTCTAGGGTAAAAATGTATGTGTAATGTTTGTATTTTCCATTGTATCTTTTCTATTATTTTATTGAAAATCTATTTGCAGTAAAATATTGTACAAGGTTAAAATCTACATTTGGTATCAGATAAATTATTTGCTTAAGGGGGACACCTTTGGACTGTGATAAGCCTTGTTATAGTGGGAGATCTTCGGTATTCATTATTCAGGTGAAGAGAAATGGAGACCAGTTCGAAAACAGAGATTGAGAAATTTAATGGGAAACTTTTTGAGCTGTCTAAGATCAATATGGAAGATTTTTTGGTAGACAGAGATCTGTGGGTCATGGTGGAGACAGGTACTACACCTACAAGAACATCAACATATGACTAAAAAAGTTGGATCGAAAGGCGAAGAGCACAATCCGTTTGTGTCTCTTAGATTCAATGTTAGTAAATGTGTTAGGGGAGGCTACAACCAAGGAGTTACAGGATAAGTTGGGGAACTTGTATCAGTATAAGTCCCTGGTAAATAAATTATTTCTGCGGAAAAAATTGTATAACTTAAGGATGAGAGATGGAGACTTTGTGATAGAGCATATGAACGCCTTCAACACTATGGTAAGCCAGTTGTTATCTGTTGAGATTAAAATTTTAGATGAAGATAGGTGTATTAGTTTACTGTGCTCTTTACGAGACTCATGGGATAGTCTAGTTGTGGCCATAGGTAGTAATACAACTACCTTGATTTTCAATGATGTGGTCTGATCGTTGTTGTCAGAGGAGATGAGACAGAAGAACATGGAAGGAAAAAGCACAGATGCATTATTGTTACACATTATTTTCGTCATCCCTATGATCGTTAATGATGTAAACCTATCTATTGCCTTTAGAGGGGTCACAGTGGCCTGAGTTCTTGAAGAGAGAAGGAAGAAGAACTTTTCCTGAGAAAAGAAGTTGCATTTTCCTATGTAAAAACCTTATAAAAAAGAATGTTCGCAGGTTGCTATATAAGCAGGATGCGAGAATGCCCAATTCTCGCAGGTTGCACTATAGCCAGGGTGCGAAAATTTCGCAGGTTGCTATATATCTAGGGTGTGAACATTCCAGCACGTGGGAAAAACGTACGGTTTCTCAAATCTTCTAGAAGGGGAAGCTTATATGGTGAGGTGGCATCCGAACGGTTTGGATCTTACTTGCTTTCATGATTTAGTGGGATCATCCTAACCTCCTCACCTTATCCTCTTCAACTTATAAAAGGAGAGGAGCTCTCATGGAGAAAGGGTTCTTGGTTGTGGTTCTTTGGCTTGGAATTATTAGCTTGATTAGAGTGGTTTTGAGATTTGCTTTGTCAAGATAGATTGTGAGTAGCTATCAGATC
>ML793476.1:41779-84066 GCA_009831015.1 Picea engelmannii | reverse complement strand
AGTGAGATCTACTTTATTACATAATTCCTTGATCATATGTATAGATTAGCTATTGGATATATTATTTGCTTTCACTTTGGTTGGTTTGTGCTGTTTTGATTTTGACCGCACAAGAGCGCTGGAGCGAAGCAAGGAACAACAGATACCAAGGAAGTGATTACAAGGTACATATCTTCTTCTCACTTCCAATTTAATTCAATAGTTAGATCTAGGGAAAGCGGTATATTCTGTCCTGTTTTGTTCTAGATCCAGGTGGATCTAGGGAGATCGGTTTGTGTCCGCACTCACGGATTTATCCTATAACAATTATTTCCAAGAGGATTCTCCTAGGATAGAAATAGATCTAAGTCATAGAGTGGGATATCTAAGTCTAAGGGTATATCTAAATCTCCCAGAAATTTTTTCAAGTTATGTTGGAGATGTGGAAAAGAAGGGCACTTCAAGAAGCATTGTAGATCCAAAAGCATTGAGAAAGTGAAGGGATATGAAGGTGCTTCCTCCATAGAAGAAAAGACCTCCAAGGAAGAAGGAGGGGATGTGTACTTAGCTTCTTCAAGAACACATGCAGATCATGAGGCATGGTTGGTTGGCTTAGGTGCATCCTTTCATATGAATCCCCACAGGGAGTGGTTCTGTGAATATGAAAGGTATGATGGAGGTAATGTTTTCCTAGGTGATGACTCGACAAAAAGAATCATAGGATGAGGAAAATTCAAGTTGAGGCTTATAAATGGAAGGATTAGAACACTTCCTAGTGTTCTACACATCCTAGGATTGGCCATAAATTTTATTTATATAATCAAAATGGATGATGCAGGGGTAAAAATGGTATTTGTAAAAGAAACTTGTAGGATGGTTTGAGGAGAAATGGTGTTGTTGAAAGGAGTTTGGATTGGAACTTTGTATAAGCTATATGGAAGCATTATTGGTAATGGTTGTAATAGTTCCATTGTTCCTGATATTGGAGAAGAGTAATAAAAAAATCCTACAGTCTCTGGAGAAAAGGTTATGTTGTGGCATCAAAGACTGGGGCATATCAGAGAGAAGGGTCTTCGACTACTGCATGGTAAAGGTATGGTTGAAGTTATGTATATCTTCTCTTTTGATTTTGATTTCTACGAACATTGTGTATATGGGAAGCATAATCGGATAAGATTCCCCTTTGGTGTAATGAGGGCAGATGGAATTTTATAGCTATTGCACAATGATGTGTTTGGACCTGTGTCGGTTCCATAATTGGGAAAATATGTGTACTATGTCTCATTTATAGATGAATTCTCAAGGAATACTTGGATATATTTCCTCAGGAAGAAATCTGAAGTCTTTGATAGGTTTAAAGAGTTTAAGGATCTTGTTGAGAATAAAACAAAGAAAATAATTAAGGTGTTGAGGACAGTTAATGGTGGAGAGTTTTGCAGGAATGAATTTGAAAATTTTTGTAAGAAGTGTGATATATAAAGGAAGAAGACTACTCCATATACACCTCAGTAGAATGGAGTTGCAAAAAGGATGAATAGGACATTGATGGAAAAATCAAGGTGGATGCTCAGTGGTGTCGGGTTAGGGAAGAATTCTGGGTAGAGGCAGTGGGTACTACATGTTACCTGGTCAACAGATCACCCTCATCAAAATTAGATTAAAAGACTCCATAAGAGGTATGGACTGGTAAGAAACCTTCTCTCACACATCTCAAGGTATTTGGTTGTGAGGCCTATGTTTATGTTCCAAAGGAGAACATGAGTAAGTTGGATAAGAAGGATGAAAAGTGTATCATTATTGGGTATAAAGATGGTCTCAAAGGTTATAATCTTTGGAACCCAAAAATTAAGAAGGTTGTGTATAGCCGAGATGTGGTATTTAGATAAATGAAGCATGTTTTCAAACAAGAATTCCTATAAAGTAAGGAAGAACCAGAGAAAATAGAGTTTAATCCAAAGGATGATGAATCATTCTCTACAAAAGAACATGAATCATAAGAAGAAGAACCTCATACTCCAGTATTGAGGAGATCATTGCAGAAAAAAGGCTACCAGAAAGGTATACTCCATATGATTTGTGTTCAAATTTTACTTTGTCTATTACTGATGATGATCCTAGAACTGTTAGGGAGGTAGTGGATTCAAAGGATGGAAAACTATGGAAAAAATCCATGGTTGAAGAAATGATAACCTTGGATAAGAATGAGGCTTGGAATCTAGTGGATTTTCCGACTAGAAGAAATCCCATTGGAAGCAAATGAGTATTTAAAACGAAGCTTAATGAAGAAGGAAAAGTGGAGAAATACAAAGCTCGATAAGTACAAAAGGGTTATTCCCAGGTTGAGGGAATTGATTTTGGTGATATTTTTTTTGAAATATTGTAACTGCAAAGAGTATTCTAGTTATTATTGAGTTATTATCATATAGATCAATCCCCTTTTGTGGATTGATCATGTCGGGACTTATGTATGACTAAATACCTGATTGGTCAAACCCTAATTATATCATGCTAATAGAGAAGTTTCCCCATAGGGATAATTAAAGTGCCTTTAGCCACTAGTTGAATGTAGAATTCCTGCAGAAACCCCGATAGATCTAGAATTCTAGTTAAATTGAACACAAACAATTTGCTAATATTCAAGAGATGAGAGAAAGTTTTTTCTCCATAAATCAGAGAATTATATTAATAAAAAATGAATATACATGAGCAACCATACTCAAAAAGGAAGAGAGGAGGTGAATATATAGAATTTCCAACATAGAAATTCTAGTCAAAAAAAGCTAGAAATAGCTAAAATAGGTGTCATAAGCTAAGGGAGACCACATAGTTCGACCTAGACCACTAAAGATACATATCACACACTCACAAGAGTCAAGTGATGTGCATTAGCTCACTTAATCTCACTTAAATGACAAGAGAAGTAGTTCCAACTCAATTAACTGACCCAAAATAACAATTACTAATAATAGTAAAGGCAAAAATCATTAATTAAGGAATAAATCTCTTACTCAAAGAGGAGGTGTGCATTCCCCAATAATGGATGATTTTTTCATGGGGGAGTTGGAATAAATCAAGGATAAATCAAGAATAAATCAAGAAAAATCAAGAAAATCAAGAACCGAGAGTTGAGTCTTGATCTAAAATTAGCAATTTTCCCTAAAATCTAAGGATGAGGCACCCTTCTTCTCTATGTGGAAAAATTAGGTGAAATAAAGTGTAAATGAATGTATTAACCAAGATCTAAGAGTCTAATCTAGGTATTAACTAATGTAAGTTAGGGATATGCTCCAACACCCCCCCTTAAGCCTAACTGTAATGACAAAACAAATTTGAGTCCCGACAACTTGGCCATTTTAGGTACTCATTACATAAAATAATTCCTCATGAAAAGAGGAAAGAGGGAAAACCTTGTGGGAAACCCCCCCCCTCCCCCCCAAAAGAGGAAAAAAAAAATGTTGAGTGGCCAAAAGTGACCTACTCAATTGTCTCCACCACTCCAAGCATAACTCTCAGTTCTGAAAATTTCTTTTTAGTGAAAGACTTGGTGAACATGTCTGCAAATTGCTTCTCTATGGGGTAGTACTGCAGTGAAATGAATCTGTCATGGATCATCTCATGGATGTTATGTATGCGATGAACTTCCCATATGCGAGAAGCGACAATGGCCAAAACTAGTCGAATGGAGTCCATTTTTGCAACAGGTGCAAATTTCTCTGTGTAGTCTATGCCATGTACCTGTGAGTATCCTTTTGTGACAAGTTGAGATTTTTACTTTCTAATATCACCATATGCAGTAATATTTGTTCTATATATCCATCGACATCGAACAAGATTTCTTCCTTTCGGAAGTGGAAACAAGTCCCATGTGTTGTTGTCCATAAGAGCAGAGTACTCTTCATCCATGGAAGCCTCCCAAAGTGGGTTTCCAGCAGCCTTAGAGTGTGAATTTGGATATGAAACAAGTGAAATATAGAAATGTATGGGAAGAAAAGGTTCTGTGGCAGTGAGGGCTTGAGGATCCCCAAAAAACTGTGATTTAGTCCTTCTTGTATTCGCAGGATCACCTACTAGTTCACCTGCATCTTGCAGGGTTTTCTCTGCCCAAGTTGGAAATTGAGTTGGAGAAGCCATGAACTGCTCCTCATCTTATATATCATACCTAAAATGATTCTTTGATGGTTTTTCTGAAGTGCTCGAAGAATTTTCTGACTCCTCCTCATCAGTGACAACAAGCGGTTCCTCGACAGGGTCTTCTGAAAAATCATGCAGTGATTCTTCTTCAAACTTCACACTTCGAGATAGAATGAACTTTTCAGTGTGAGAGTCCAAAAATATATATCCTTTGACACCTTCAGGATATCCAAAAAATATGCATTCAACACTTTGAGGCTCCAAATCCTTCCTCTTATCTGTTGGAATGTGAGCCCATGCTCGTGAACCAAAAATACGAAAGTGCGACACTTTCGGTTTCCTACCGGTCCAACATTCAAAAGGAGTGGTGCCTTTGAGTGATTTGTGAGGAACTCGGTTCTGAATGTATGCTGTACAATTAATAGCTTCAGCCCATATCTTGGGAGCTAATGATTTCGACTGTAGCATACAATTTTCCATCTCTTTTAAGGACCGGTTTTTCCTCTCCGCAACACCATTTTGTTGTGGTGTATATGGCACTGTGTGTTGTAGTTGTATATTGATTGAAGGATGTGGGAATGGGCCCGTAATGTCACTATGAATCAGCCCAAAAGGTGAAGAATCTCTCTATGCCTTCCCTTTGTCAAACTTTTGCTCTGGATGCTTTCCAAGAATGCATCCTTGACATACACAGCTTGTGAATTTAATAGTTGGCAATCCTTCTACCATGTTTTCCTTGCTGAGTTGATGCAAGTACTTATAGTTTAGATGGAAAAATATTTCATGCCATAACCTGATGATATCATTATATTGTGACATAAATACAGTGCTAATAGATTTAGGAACAAAGTGGGAGAAGAAATACAAACGAGAACCGTGATCTGCAATTCCATGTGCAAGTTGTGAGCCTGTGGAAATGTCAGTAATCACTGCGGAGTCTGGAGTGAACTCCACCTTCCTTCCAGATATGGAATGAGTGATCTGATATATCAATAGAATATTTGCGGAAAACGAGGGAACATGAATCACATTTGTGAATCATCCCCGTTCAAGATCAACAATTCCTTCTCTGCACACCTTTGCGGGTGTGGCATCTCCCAAGTAAATTGGGGATCTGGTGCTTTCTTCGATAGAGGAAAATTCATCTTTTTATGCAGACATATGGTTCGATGCACTTGAATCAAGGATCCAAGATGATGGAGTGGATATTACATCCATTAAATCATGACCATCTCATGCTCTCCCTCCCGTTCTGTTATCATCTTTCTTCTTTGCATTTTCGGGCACCGTGAGATTGTGTTGCTGCAATCGCTTAGCCATTTCATCGATAGTCTTCCTCATGCAATTTTATTCAGGATGAAAACCTTTGGAATAGTAGATGCAAAGTTTTCTTTCCTTCTTCTTCTTTTTACCCTTAGTCTCAGAAGAGTTCTCTAAATATTGTGCGAATCTCTCCTTCTTCGATTCATGAAATTTACCCGTTCCTTTTTTCTTGTCGTTTCCACTGCTTTGTGGAGCATCAGTAGCTGCAAGTGCTTGGTTCTTGGAAAACTTTATGGCACCCATTTGGACTAACTTAGATTTATATTGAGTCAATGATGCAATGAAATCATTCAATGGAGGCATTTTCCATTTTTCCTGAGTCAATTTAGATGCATGAAAAGGCGACACAAATACGGAATATTCAGGGCCTAATTTCGAGAGAATTGAAAGGATGAGTTGTTCTTCCTTTTTCATGACTCCACATGCATTAAGTTCAAAGAGGAGAGATTTGAACTTGGTGAATAATTCTTTCAGGTTTCTAAAATGAATTGGACTTAGGGATATGAGTTCATTCTCCAATTGATGCACTCTCATTGCATCATGCTTGCTGAATAGTCCTTCCAATGTGGTCCAAACCACATTGGGAGTAGTGGCTCCACTGACATGAAAGAGGATATATATGGAAATTGATAGGAATATCATCCCAATTGCTTCATCTAATTTATTTAAATACTTTATCTTCTTTGCTGTAGCAGTCAGTTCGTTTTCCGTTCCCATTGTTACCCGGTAAAGCCCTTTGCTTCGGAGGAGCAGAGAGATCTCTGTATTCCATTTGAAATAATTGAAAGGATTTAGAATGAGTTTTGTGGGCTGAGAGAGATGATACATTTCTTCTTTCTGCACCTCCTGATGATATATACCTTCAAATAAAACCGTGTACAATCCACTAGATTCAATCTAGCTCTGATACCATGTAGAATTCCTGTCGAAACCCCGATAGATCTAGAATTCTAGTTAAATTGAACACAAACAATTTGTTGATATTCAAGAGATGAGAGAAAGTTTTTTCTCCATAAATCAGAGAATTATATTAATAAAAAATGAATATACATGAGCAACCATACTAAAAAAGGAAGAGAGGAGGTGAATATATAGAATTTCCAACATAGGAATTCTAGTAAAAAAAAACTAGAAATAGCTAAAATAGGTGTCATAAGCTAAGGGAGACCACATAGTTCGACCTAGACCACTAAATATACATGTCACACACTCACAAGATTCAAGTGATGTGCATTATCTCACTTAAGCTCACTTAACTGACAAGAGAAGTAGTTCCAACTCAGTTAACTGACCCAAAATAACAATTACTAATAATAGTAAAGGAATAAATCATTAATTAAGGAATAAATCTCTCACTCAAAGAGGAGGTGTGCATTCCCCAATAATGGATGAGTTTTTCATGGGGGAGTTGGAATAAATCAAGGATAAATCAAGAATAAATCAAGAATAAATCAATAAAATCAAGAACCGGGAGTTGAGTCTTGATCTAAAATTAGCAGTTTCCCCTAAAATATAGGGATGAGGCGCCCTTCTTCTCTATGTGGACAAATTAGGTGAAATAAAGTGTAAATGAATGTATTAACCAAGATCTAGGAGTATAATCTAGGTATAAACTAATGTAAGTTAGAGATATGCTCCAACATTGAAGAAGTCGGCTCTGCTCAATGAAGAGACACCACCCTAGCACCTGCCAACAAGTATAAATAAGAGTGGAAGGTGTCTCATTAGCTCACTCACTCAAGTCACTCATCAAGTGTGCAAGTTTGGAAATAGTTGCAGTTGGGAGAAGAAGGAGAGAGAGATGCATTACTTAGTCTTGGATATTCTCTAGTGTCTATTATTTTATCTTGGCATTGTATTGGCAACCTATATTAAGGAAGTTTTTGTTGGGTTTTCTCCCCCATGAAGGTTTCCCAGGATAAAATTTTGTGTATCCTGCGATTGTTTTTCTCTCAGTGATCATGCTTATGTTATTATTGTCTAGTAAATTGAAAATAACTTAATAGCATATCTAAATTTAACATGGTATCAAAGATAATATGAAGAGAGAAAATTTCATTGGATAATAAAAAAACGTCATTGTTGCGATACAAGAAAATTAGGGATTTTTGTTGGAAATGAATTTCAGCCTAAAAAACACCTAGGGAAGTGTGCCCTAGCCTAGTGAACTCATTGGCATATTGAGCACACCTTTTCAGTGGCCAGAGCCTCCGGGAAGTGAAACCCTAGTTTTTGGTTGGCACTAGAAAACCAAGAAACCATAACTAGTACCAGAAGTACCAGTCCATATTTTCGCAGACTCAGTTTCAAGGTGTAAAATTTGGATTTTCTGAAAATAGACTGCACCAACCTACTCACCTCAGCCAAGCGCACCTCTTGGTAAGTTCATATTTAAATTCTGAGCACTTTAAATTTTTGGTCATTTTCCTAGCTCCAGGTCAACATGTCTACAAGCACCAAGCTTGTTGACAAGTTAGAAGGTGTGGAAAACTTTTGTGCCTGGAAGTATAGTATTGTGCTCATTCTTGAAGAGAATGAACTTCAAAATTCATAAAGGAAAATCTACCAGAACCTGAAGAAGAAGCAGCTAAAGAAAAGTACCAGAAGGATATGGTTAGGGCCAAAAGAATCATTGCAAACTCTATTAAAGATCACTTGATCCCTCAAGTAACTTCTAATAACAATCCAAAATACATGTTTGATTCCCTAACCAATATGTATGAAGGAAGGAATATTAACGGGATGATGAAACTGAGAACCCAACTCAAAAGTACAAGGATGCAGAAAAGAGAAACAATCCATGACTATTTCTCTAGGATTTCTCAATTCAAGGAACATATAGAATCAATTGGAGACAACCTATATGAATATGAACTCATAATGAAATCTCTTAATGGTCTCAAAATACCTTGGGATGCCTTCATGCAAACCATCTGTGCAAGAAAGGAGAAACTGCAATTCGATAGTCTTTGGGAAGAATATGTTCAAGAAGAAGCAAGAGTAGCTAACTGAGAAGAAGTAATATTAAGGGATGAAGATCAATCCCTAGATGCTCATACTAAAGGAGGAAAGAAAATTTCTGACTTAAAGGAGATCCACCTACATAAGGAATATCACTCCCAAAATAGATTCACCCACTTCCATAAAAAATCTCACCTGCCAAGGAGATTCTAGAAATTTCAGAAAGGACAAAGAAGAGAAAAAGATTTCTCCTCTTATCAATTTTATCATTGTGATAATATGGGACTTATTTCTAAAAATTGTCCATCCTGAAGAGAAGAATAGAAGAAGAGAAATAACAAGATACATCATGCTCATGCAGTTGAAGATGATGAGCCACCCACGAACATGGCTAAAGAAGAGATTGAAAACTTTGTTTTTTTTCTACCCTCTCGGGATCTGTGTCACTTGGAGAGGATACTTGGCTCATAGACATTGGTTCTTCTAAGCACATGAAAAGTTAGAGAGACATTCTCTCTAGCCTTATAAAAAAGAACTTTCCCTAGAAAGTTACACTCGGATATGATTACCAGTACCCTATCAAAGGAGTGGGAGAATCCACCTAAAAATTTCATTCAGGGACCTCAATGAAGATGAAGGATGTACTATATGTACTAGGTTTGACAAAGAACTTAATTTCTATCTCATATTTAGATAGGAAATACTTCATAGTTTCCTTCATAGATGGTGAAGCTCTTATGTGGTCTAAAGGAAAAACCATAGAAGATACAATTGTTATTGGAACAAAAGAAGGTGGCATGTATAAGTTAAAAGGTCACTAAGATGTAGCCTTGACTCATTCCACTGAGAGTCCATGTGAAATTTGGCATAGAATATTAGCCCACATAAACTAAAAAGACTTAACATATATAATCAAGGAAGTCATAGGTCTACCAGAATTCAAGGTTGATCATGAAGGTGTGTGCAAGGGATGTGCACAAGAAAAGTACATAAATAATCCTTTCTCAAAGAATGAAAGTGAAGAAGGAGTATTGGAACTCATCCACTCAAATCTATGTGGCCCAATGCCATCAACCTCTCTTAGTGGGTATGTATACCATGTGTCATTCATTAATGATTATTCTCGCAAGACTTGGGTTTACTTCTTGAAATCAAAAGATGAATTGTTTGGAAAATTCAAGGAATTCAAAGCCTTGATAGAGAATCTCTCTGAAAGAAAAATTAAGATACTTAGGTTAGATAATTTAGGAGAATACGCCTCAAAATAATTTGTAAGATTTTGCAGAGATGTCAGGATTAAGAGGGAGCTCACCACTCCCTACAATCCTCAACAAAATGGTGTAGTAGAAATAAAAAATGCAACTATAATGGAAGCAGTGAAGACTATGATCCACTATCAAGATCTTCCAATGAACTTATGGGATGAAGCAGTAAGAACAACAATGTATGTCCAAAACAGACTATCCCATAATGCACTTGGGTTCAAAACCCCTGAATAAATGTTCTCCAGAAAAAATTCATAAGTAATCCATCTCAAGATATTTGGTTGTCCTGTGTTTGTACACATTCCGAAAGAAATAATAACCAAGATGGACCCTTCAGGAAAGAAGGAAATATTTGTTAGATACTGTGAGGTCTCTAAGGCATTTAGAATTTACATACCAGGTTACCATCACATTGATATAAGAAGAGATGTAACCTTTGATCAATATGCAACACTCAAAAAGTCAAGGAGATGCCATCTTGAAGAAGTATATGAAGAAGAACATGTGGCT
This sequence comes from Picea engelmannii, assembly GCA_009831015.1. NCBI lineage: Eukaryota > Viridiplantae > Streptophyta > Pinopsida > Pinales > Pinaceae > Picea > Picea engelmannii. The sequence goes on along the minus strand of ML793476.1, from coordinate 73,897 downwards.
CCCAGAGTTGCAAAACGAGTGAGGGAAGTTACAACTTCCCCTAATGATGAGATTCCAGAAGATCATGTCATGATAGAATCTAAAAAACCTCCCCATATGATGATATCACACAAGAGAAATCCATCTTGGGAAAGGGAACTTATACAATATGGAGATAAATATGGTTCGCCAGAAGGAACCATGAGACAAATTAAGAAACCTAATCCATTCTCCAGTTATATGTCTTTGATGTGTGATCTCTTAGAGAAGGAGCCTACTTGCTTTGAAGAATCCATTCAGAAGAAAGAATGGGTAGACTCCATGATAGAAGAATACCAATCCATTATAAGGAATGATGTATGGGAAATAGTTCCCAGATCGAAGGAAAAAGATGTGGTATCTTCCAAATGGTTATACAAGATAAAACATGTTGTTGATGGAAGTATTGGAAAACATAAAGCAAGGTTTGTAGCTCGTGGATTTTATCAAAAGGAAGGAATTGATTATGAAGAGATGCTTTCTCATGTATCTATATACACTTCTATCAGAACCATCATAGCTCTTAAATCCAAGATGAAGTGGAAGTTACACCAGATGGATGTGAAAACAACCTTCTTAAATGGTATTATTGAAGAAGAAGTGTATATAGAACAACCTCAAGGGTTTGAAGTTGAAGATAAAAAGACTCATTTATGTAGGTTGAAGAAGGTTCTGTATGGGTCGAATCAAGCTCCTAGAGCTTGGTATGGAAGAATTGATAGTTTTCTAACGAGTTTGAGATTTACCAAGAGTAAAGTTGATTCTAATGTTTAATTCAAGGTTATGAATGATGAGCCTATTATATTGCTACTGTATGTGGATGAATTATTCTTATTTAGATAATAAAATCTCATCATTGATTGTAATAAGAATCTCGTTGGAGAGTTTGATATGAAATACCTAGGCCTAATGCATTATTTCTTAGGTCTTGGTCTTAAGGTTTGGCAAAGCCCGGAGAATATCTTTCTTAACCAAGGGAAGTATGCAGTAGAACTATTGAAGAGATTTGATATGTTGGAATGTAAATCCATGAACACACCCATGGAAACAAAGTTGAAGCTTCTGGTTGATAATTCGTTAGAATTATTTGATGCTACATTGTACCGAAAAATCATTGGATCGTTGATGTATTTGATGAATACCAGGCCCGATATATGTTTTGTTGTGAACTCCTTGAGTTAGTATCTGGTAGAACCCAGACGTGTTCACCTTGTTTCTACAAAACATGTGATGAGATACCTTAAGGGTATGTTGGACTTTGGTCTCTGTTATACTGGAGATCATGACTTTAGGCTGATTGGTTATACTGATTTAGATTGGGCTGGAAGTGTTTCTAACAGAAAGACCACTTTAGGATGTTGTTTCAGTCTGGGGTCAGTCATGACTTCATGGAAGAGTAGGAAGCAATCCAGTATTTCTCTCAGCACAATAGAATAGGAACACATTGCATCATTTTCTTCCAGTTGTGAAGCCATATGGCTTCAGAAGTTGTTGACAAGTCTATTTGATCTGGAGATGGAAGCAACCATGATTCTATGTGATAACCAAAGTTGCATAAAGATGATGGAGAACCCTGTGTTCCATGATAAGTCAAAGCACATTGAAATATGGTATCACTACATTCAGGATATGGTGTAGAGGGGATCTATAAAGATCCAATATGTTGGCACAGATGAGCAGGTTGCAGATGTGTTGACCAAGACTCTGTCTCATGTGAAGTTTGAGCACTTCCGATACAAGCTTGGTGTTGTCCGAAAGGACTTCCCTCGAAAGGGGGAGTGATGTTGATGATACTATAGTATCTTGACCAAAAATGGGTAGCTCCGTTAGAATTTTATATCCTAGGGGACTAATCATCCCTGGGCAGATCCCGAAGGTCTGGTAAGGACAGTCTGTCAGAGTATCTGTGCATGTATATTCCAGTTGTGGTTAGTAGTGGTAGCTCTATTAGGATTTTTATAATCCTAGGGAATCTTATGATTCCTAGGAAGATCATGAAGGTCCGGTAAGGATGACCTGTCATAGTACCACGTGGTATCTCTGTTAGGATTTTATATCCTAGGGAATTTTATGATTCCTGGGTATATCCCTAGGTACTGTTAGAGTACCACAAAATGTTGTTGCACCTGCCTCATTCTGTTTCTATATGGTGATGTTGATGTGATCTTAGCCTAGTGCTAATGATATTTATGATGTTGTGATATCAGCCTCATGTTGATGATGTTGATGATGTTGTGATATCAACCTCGTGTTGATGATGTTGTGATCTCAGCCTCGTGTTGATGATGTTGATGATGTTATCTCAGACACGTGATGATGATGTTATCTCAACCTCGTGTTGATGTTGTTGTTGTTGCTGATGTTGCATCAACCTCATGTTGTTGTTGTTATGTTGTATCAACCTCATGTTGTTGATGATGATGTTGTATCATTCTTGTACTGATTGATTGATCTAAAATTGATCTTTTAAATACTATGGTTAAGTTTATGCATGAGTTGATTTACCACTTAGGAATTAAGAGAAGAATAATATTTTAATGAAAGAATGTTGCAGCCATCATAAAGAATGAAGAACAAAAAATACACATAAGGAACAACAAACCATAATGCCAAGATTGATAACAGAGTTCAGCACAAGTTTTCCTATGTCTCTGGGCCTTTGTCTCAGTGGGGGAGGCTTTCTTATTAATATTCATTGCTTCAAAAATTCATCAGAAATGAATCAAATGGATTAAAAACTAGCCTAGTTGTGTTCTCCTCTACCTCAAGAATCCAACACAACTGACAAAACTGAAAAAGGCTAAGCATAGATCCTAGAAATGGCCTTCAAAGCTTCCTCAATGGCTTCCCTACATAAAAATGACTCAAGCTTCATAAATACTTCAACATTCCATTGTTCTGGACTTCCATGGACTGTCAAAAACCTTTGGTTTATATACATTTTGAGTTGGGGGTCGAAATCCAACTTCCCCCCAACTTTTTGGCCTCATATTGGGCTCAAATCCCCTTTAGAGGGCCAAAAATCTTCAAACGTCACTAAAAATCAGCTAACAATCCACTAAAATAAGGTTAAAACCAAAAATTTGGAAACAAAATTGCTTAAGCCCCCAATTAGGGTGCGTGCCCCCCTTATGTGGTCATATGAGGACCATGTGGCCTAGTGATATCCCTTTAGGGACTTGTGCCCAGGCGCACCCCTAGTCACAACCTTGTCCTGTGATCTAGCGCCCAAGGGGCACACCTCTTATAGCTGGAAAAGGTTCTTAAGTTTAAATTTATGAAAAGTGGGTTCTTTTTCTAAATTAGTAATTTTCCCTTTGTGGCTAGCTCATTGTGCTTAAGTCATTTGAAGATGTAGGTCATGGGATCAAATCCCATGGATTCCAACAATATAAATTTAACCTTTTTAAGGCCTTGACCATGGTGACATACAACACCCTTGGATTGGACCATGTGTTAGCCCATGGTTGGCCAATATTTTTCCACATGGGCTATCAAAGCTTTGAAAATTGTCATCATGAACCCTTGCCACTTGTCATGAGCTAGTGATACCACATGTCGTCATTTGATGGCTACCACTTGTCGAATTCATAAACTACCACTTGTCGTAATCTGAAGTTGCCACATGCCACATGCTGAAGATGCAATGTGTCCCTTTGACTTTTTGCTGGAGAAGACTAAATTTTCCAACTGTCATAACTTTCTCATACGACGTCTGTTAGTCAATCCGTTTGCGCTGCTGGAAATTTTATGATGAGAAATTCACGATCATGTCATTTTCTTGAGCATTTGAGAACTTTTATTTTTGATCATTTCAGGATCCATTTTCGATCATTGATGATGTTATATTAGTATTGTACTAATTGATGTTGATGTAGATGATGATGATGATGATGATGATGCTCCAATGCCATGTTGTGAATGATGATGTTGTTAATGATTCAAAAAACTTCCAATGATTTATAGATATGCCAATCAGTGTTCAAGACAATGATGATGTTGTTTCCCTCTCTCTCTCCTGATGATGTTGTATTGTATAATACCCTTCTTGTTAATGGGGAGTCTTGAAATATTGTAACTGTGAAGAATATTCTATTTATTATTGATTTATTATCATATATATCAATCGCCTTTTGTGGATTGATCATGATGAGACTTATGTATGATTAAATCCCCTTTCATGGATTGGTCAAACCCTAACTATATCATGCAAATTGAGAAGTCGTCCCCCCGAGATAATTAAAGTGGCTTTAGCCACTAGTTTAATAATTCATCCTTGCCAATGAAGAGACACCACCCTAGTGCCTGCCAACAAGTATAAATAAGAGTAGAAGGTGCCTCATTATCTCACTCACTCAAGTCAATCATCAAGTGTGCAAGTTTGGAGATAACTGCAGTTGGGAGAAAAAGGAGAGAGAGGCACATTTCTCAGTATTGGATATTCTCTTGTGTTTCATATTTTATCTTGGCATGGTATTGGGAATCTATATTAAGGAAGTTTTTTTTGGGTTTTCTCCCCCATGACAATTTCCCAGGATAAAATGTTGTGTATATTATAGTTATCACTGAAAAATCGTCCGCAACATTGCACACAAATGGTTAAAGAAACAAATCAATTCCAACAAAAATTAGTCCACCTACAACACCAAAATGCATTCAAAAGGAAAAAAACTATACAATTGGGTCAAAAATTGAAATGTGCATATTCACCAAAGGAAGCGTGCGCATAGTGTGCAGTGTGCGCGGGCCAATACAACCCTCAACGTGCACAATGCACAAAATGCACGACTGTGTACGAGAAAAGATGTGCACTTCTATGAATGATGCATTTATGGATCTTTTCGGCCCCTCAACCAGTTATGGACTAACCCCCAACACGATTTGACAATCATATCTGAGAGAAATATAGCTTGGCGGCTGGTAAAGGGATAGAGGGTGTCATAAAAGGCCCCTTGTTCACACTATGAACCGATTACATTTTTCCATGTATGAATGCTATAAATAAGATCCATGGGAGTGCTAAGAAACCAAGATCTTCATAGTATTGTTATGCTACAAGAATTCATCCTTGGGAATCCTCTTTTCTCTTGGAAGCCTTAAAGCGCCATTGCAATAGGCCATTCCACTCACCTCTTAAGGGAATAAGCATTGTTTTTCTTCACCATTTTCCATTTCTTCCATTATATGAAGAGCTCTCCATTAGGGAACTCAAGATCCATCCCAAGGAGGAAGAGGGGACTCATAAGTCCCTATTTTTTTCTATGGTTTTTTTCCTACTAATCTATTGATCCATTGGTAGCATTATGTTGTCCATTGTTTGATTTTCATGCTTCTAAGTTTCACATGCTTTCTAACATTTATTTATTATTTTTTTTAGTTTATTTCTATGTTTATACATGTATTTGGCTTGTTTAACCCATTCAAAAACTTTTGTCTTGTCTAGCAGGCTCATCTAGACATGCAAGTGTTGTTGTTTTGCTCACCCAATTGACAAAACCAACACAATAGATTGGCGACCATATTGGGGATTGGTATCAAATTCCCCCCTATTTGAGCTTAGAGACCACTTCATCTTGACTGTTTTTTCTTATAGGTACCAAAACCGGCCTAGCCCAACCTGCCAAAGTCAAATTCAGAGCTGAGGAAGGAGTATTTCACTTGGAAATTTCTCCCCTGACACGTGACAGGAAGTGCGCAGATTTTTCTTCCCACATACGTGCATTTTGCAAAAAATATGCCTCTTTACACTATGCCCTCTGCGTGCCTGTCAGAGTTGTAACCCACGCATAACTCCAGTTTTTCAAAATTGTAAGGGTTTTTATGAATGTTTGAGGGCCCCTAGCCTTCATATTTTTATTTTCATGCACTTTGTAAGGCAACTACACTACACTTAGAGTCTTTTCCCATATGAAAGGTTAGTTAACATAGGCAATTAGGGGTTAAAAATAACCAATATTATCCTCTTTTTCTTGGTTGCCACATGGATGGCTTATTTGGCTTGTAAAATTTTAAGTTGAAGTTATTTGCTTTCATACATAAATCACTTAAATTGGGACTAGAAGTTAACTTTGACCCTCAAGTATGATCTTCCCTTGCACCCTATTGTGATATTGGGAATCAAAAAGGTGGTTAAAGGGACATTTCATCTCCCTTAACAAAAATATTTAGGAGAGGACAAAGCCCCCCTAGGGTTCCTCTTAGTTTTCTGAAATCATCTTAAAGTTTTGTAAGGGCCATACATGCCCACATGTTGTAAACTTAGGATAGTTTCTTAAAAATTTATTTATTAGTTTACATCACAATCTAGGGAAGTTTAAAGATCAAAGTAATGGGCCCATACATGCCCACATGCTTGCAATCTAGGATAGTTTCAAAGCTTTCTTAGTGTAAACAACATTTAGGGAGTTTAAAGGGTTGGTAAACGACCCATATGCCCACATTGCTAGTTCTTTAGGGCTTTAAATATTCCGCAAGGTTGTACCAAAGACACATAGTAAGATAGGTAAAGAATATTTGTAAGGACCACATGAAGTCCACATGTTGCAATCTCACACTTAACTTATTAAAAATCTTTGCACACTTGTCACTATATTGCACACAAATCCACTCATACACATAATTTCTATTTTGAATAGTGTAGGTTGAAGTAGGTTTTCTCCAAAGGAATTCTGAAACGTCCCACTACTTCTTTGGAAATTATCCACACCCAATAATTCAAACGAGATTGGTCCACACCCCCAATATCTAAACCCACCACATCTAATTTTTTTTTCTAAAAACACACTAAGTTTTCCTCCATAGGAGGTGACAAAAGAAATTTTTTAGTCTAGGTAGGATCTCGAGGGTAGGCATCCAAATAATTCCCCATTATCTGGTTCTCACATTTTTAAACAATAGAAGTTAAGAAATAGGGAACTTTCAATTCCTCCAACTCAAGTGTTCCTACACCATAAGGAAGGGAGATACCCGTGAAGGGTTTAAGGCTAAGGTTCAGTTGTTCTATGCATCCCTCCTTGAGTCACCCAACTCTTGGAAGGGCATCCAACCCGTGACCCATTTATGAGGCCGAAAATCTAAATGTCACACTTTGACCGAGGTACCTAGTGACCAAACATAGGACATCTACCCAGGTGGCGATTGTGGGCTGCAATCGTACCTTGATCAGATATTATGTGGCTATTGGGAAATATTGCCATCTCTTTTGGGATATGCACCCTCTACCCCTCATTATAATTGATTACTTCAACCTTCACTAGTTCCTCTTTCGGTGGCTTCAGACCATATTGTTGAGTGTTATTGGAAGGCCCAGTGCTATTTGGGAGGAATAAAAATACGCCTTTTAGGACACGAGATTTTTTTTTTATTGATCCCCCATGTTGACAAAATCCACCTATCTGCATGCTTGTTTATTTTACAGTTTATTTATGTATGTTGTCCATTTGATTACATGAAATTGTGAGTTACACTATCTTGTGAAGGTCCAAATTATACAAATCTCTTGTTCATTTATTTCTCTTTTCTCATCATTTGCACACATCCACTTTGCTAGTCAAAAACAATAGGGGAACCAAAGAATCATCATCATTCCAGGTGCTTGCAGAATCTCCCTTCTATTCTAGGAGGAGTCCCTGGTATTACCAACTTATAGGCTCAACCATCTCACACCCCCGTGAGTTCTACTATTTTTGGATCAGATTTACTTGGTTCCACTTTGCTGGGGTCCAATTCCCAAGGCCATCCATCCACTAGTTCTCCTTTACAAGGAGGCGAGGGCCAAACTTCTTCTCAAGGGATAAGTACAACCCCACCAAATATCTCTCAAGGGATAGGTCCACTACCTACTCACATGATGGCTGGAACTAATCCTCCACGAAATCTCTCCCTATGCCATACTTGGCATCCCTTAACATTCCTGATTTAACCATACTCACGAATGATCCCTTTTTACATGATCCCACTTGGCCCAATATGCCTACAAAATTGCCTTCAGACATTCCAAAGTTTGAAGGAAAACTAGGGGATGATCCCGCCAACCATGTTATGACCTTCCACTTATGGTGGTCTTCAAACAACATCATGGATGATTCCATCTGCTTAAGGTTTTTTCAACGAACTCTCATGGGTTTCTCAGCCAAATGGTATGTGGAAAAAAAATCAGGGTTGCATGTGACCTATGAATCATTAGCCAAGGCCTTTTTGTCCTTTTTCCAACTCCCATTTCGTTGTGATAATGGCTTAGAACTTCTCTCTGAATTCAAAAAAACTATTGCTATCCATATAGTTGATCACATCCATGACTGGCACCAACGTCGTAGTTTGTGTAAAGAAGAAACCACCAAAGAACAACGTCCTTATTGGTTTATCAAATCACTCGTATTTGTTATCGCCAAAGATGTCACATCCACTTTTCCTCAGTCAGAAGAGGAAGGCATTAGAAAGTCCCAACAATTTGACCTCATATATTCTCAATCAGGTTACTTGTACACAACGTTACCTGATGCACCCATACCCATACCATTTGGCCAAGACAAACCTAGGATGTCCCACGCTGCATATGGGTTGATTGGTTCCATGACGCATTGCAACCCTTACAGCCAACTGCCACCTATTTATGGTGCACCTCAATATCCACAAACATATGGTGGGTCATCTTATTACCCTCCCTCCACTCAGCAATAGTCGTATCCTGTTGTTCCCGCTCAGCCATTGGGGTGACCTCCACCAGTACCCCAGATGCATCCAATATCTTAATCAAGTGCGGGTCCACCCCCAACCCATACGTGTGACCATAACAGTTGTGGAGGTACTTCAAATTCCTATACGCCATATGGATCGTCTCCCCGAAACAATCCATATTTTCCATTTCCTGGTCCTCCACAACCAATTGTTCCTCCACAAGGAACACCACATGTTGACTTTAACTTTGTTCAACCCTCTCCCATTCAAAAGTTTCAAACTTTTGAACAATTGAATACGAAAAAATTATCCCATCAACCGAATAATGCCAAGAAGAAAGGAAAAAAATGAAACAATAATAACTCAGGACAAGGAGGAAATCATCCCCAACAAAACCATCCTGTTGAGGGCAACCAAAACCCCCAAGGGGACAACAACAACAAGCAACCAGGGAATAACAATAACAATCTTAGGACGAACTTCCCTTGTGCTCTAAGTGGTGAGTATGGACATTATACTCACCATTTCCCCCAAATTTCCAACTTCAAATGGATGAAAGATTCCATGAATGCGCAACGTCCTCCAATACCACCTGCCCCTTAACAGGCCCCACAACAGTACTTGCAACAACCACCCAAGGTTTTTTTACAAAACCCCATTCCACACCAAGGTGTGATGAATACCCAACAAGAGGTACACCATGCTCCCCCACAAATGGGGCAATATCAAAACCCAGGTCCCATTCCACCTAGAAATCCAGTCGATTGCAATATCATCCTCACCAGTGAAGAATAAATTCTTATACAAACACACGGTCATCAATAAGACATGCCTTTTGACTCTACACCAACCACCTTAGAAGGGGCTCTAGCTACAGTCGGACAACCTTTTATGATTCCATGCCTTAAAAATGATGATTACACGCTATGGGATTATTGCACAGTAGTCAAAACTGCCACCCATTTTACACCTTCCCACCTTCTCCATGGGATCGATGCCACCCTTCCTATCGAGTGTGAAATCAACATGTTACAAACTTCCATTGAGCTGTTACCTGACACTGCTCCAATGGAGCAGTGCCTGCTGACCTTAGAGTCACTTAATGAAGATCGTCGATCTTCATTACAACAAAATGAGGCAACTAAAAAATGGTCCAAACCCACCTTCGACCGCCATGTCAACCTTCTCTCATTCAACAAAGGTGATCTTGTCCTAGCCTACGATATCAGCCATGATACTCTCGGCCATGGGAAATTTGAGTCATTATGGCATGAACCCTACATCGTCCAACACTACCTCACCAAAGGCACATACATCCTGGCCTCTCCAGAAGGCTACCCTCTCAAAAAACCCATCAACGGGTTGTACTTAAAGAAGTTTTACGCCTAGGATTAGCCCCCCTACCTTAGGATTTTCTTTGTACACATTTGTAGAGTTTTTAGTCTTATTTTGCACCACCACTCCTCACATCTGATCTATGATCTGTGTTATTGAAATATGCATCATTCATCAGCCTACCACATTGGTTACGCTAATAGTGCCAGCCGCTGGACCCAGAATCTCGCTTCACCCGCTTGGGACCTCTATACCCCCTCACATGTACTGCTCCACTCCATTGGCATATGTTTGGGCTCGACCACCAACAACCAAGCTGAATACAATGCCATCATTGGTATCCTCACCGAGGCCAGTCACCGCCACATTTATCACCTTAGTGTTCTATTAGATTCTCATCTTGTCGTCCTAAAGCTCAACAATGTATATCATGTTCGCGATCCTTTCCCCTTTCGAAAATACCTGCAAGTTAGACTCCTATGTCACAACTTTGATTCAATCACATTTACACATATTGCATGACAATTTAATCAAGTAGCAGATCACATGGCTAACCTAGTATTAGATTGGCATTTCTCACATTAAACATCATTTTATACTTAAGCATCATACATTTGTCACAACACATAGAAAATAAATCATCCATAAAATCATAACACATAGAGACATGCATGATGCAAAATGTATCCATATATATATATATATATATATATATATATATTGACACTCATGGTGCTGCCAAGGCTCCCCCCCAAGGTCCTTTGTCAGTTGGAGGTAACCCATCAGGTGGGGGCCCTCTAGGTCCAGGAGGTAGCTGACTAGTCATCGTTTCCCCCACTACTGTCGCTCAATGGATTAAGGTCTGCCACTCTGCCAGAATGCCCACACACTGCTCTAGGACCCCCTCGTTATAGATATGGGCCCACATGCCCTTTGGTACATCTTGTAGAACCTACTCAAAGCATTGACGTACCTCCTCCAACATCACTCTGGCCTCTTCCTGTGGTTCTCTCGCTGGTCCAGAACCAACGTCGTATCTTTGTCGCCCCTATCCCACCCTCAGCTCTGCAGGTGTTGATCACACTAGCCCCCAGTGAGACGACTCCCTGACCATCTCTTCCTCTCGGCCTTAGGGTCACACGTCTTCAAAACAACACCAGAGATAGTTTCAAAATCCATATATACATATATAATCAATGCTAGCTATCAAAATCACAAAAATATAATAAATAAAAAAACATACCTCGCTCATCCCAAACCTCCCTAGGAGGCAACATTATAGATGAGTCATGACAGTAGTCCATACATGCATATGGATACCTCAGTATCAATTGTGCAATATGTCACCATACTCGTGCAACCATGGCCGTGAAATAGTGGCCACCCTCTCAACCTCCATGTTGGGCCAACACATAGGCCCACCGCATTAGTCAAGACTCTCATTGTCCCGTGGGATCGAGAAGAATCCTTGGGTGCAACAGAGGCACCCTCTCAAGAAACCAGGCCACCACAATGGAGTTGAACGCAAAGTCACTGGAGTCAGCTCACCGACACCGGTTTACTTATCCCATCATCTTGGTGTGTAGAAGCACACCCCATGAAAAAAGGTCCCCATCCAAGACATGCTCCACTACTCTTAGCTGACCCCCAATGATCCACTAAGTCCCCAAGGATCCATAGATCCTCACCACCATAGCAGCAATGCACCCTTTCAAAATATCATCTATTGCCTCAATGCGAATGACCGAACCTGACATAGATTTTGGCCCAGTGCAGTGGCAAGCCACCAAGTCACCCACTCGATCCTCCCTCAGCAGATGGAGATCAATAGGAAGGGCCATCCCACAGAATGGGAGACCTGTCAAGAAATACACATCCTCAATGGAAAAGAATGTAAGTTGTTGACCTCTAACAATGAAGCACTTCATATCAGTTCTCCACATCCCAAGTAGATACTGAAGCAGCTACTCTTACGACTGTATCAGAGCGCATTCGAAGAACTTAAGAAACCCTCAGGCTTCGAAGTATCTACACACACTCAGTTGTGTTCTCACCACCTCCTGAATATGGTCCCAGTCACGCTCTCTCAAGTGCACTGGAATCATGCTCTCGAAATATGCTAATCACCTGCATCCACACAAAAAAACTTGATCAGCCTCATCATCCATAAAAAATCATCAAAAATTCAAAAATTTCAACCCCTTAGCCTTGTCTCCAGTGCACAACTTTCATCCAGGCAGGTGCACACATGTGCGCACTTGTTCTTTGCATAGTTTCACACTAATGCACAACTGTCTAAGGAATAGTCGCGCATGAGTGTGCAAATATCAGTCATACATACATGCATCTCATGCATGCCTGTCTGCCCATCCCTCACGCCCACATGCGTAGCTATATGAAACACAACCACACATTGTGTGTTGGAAAAGGGATTATAACCATGCACATATGCGTGTGTATTCCTCCTTTTCCCGTGCACTAGTGGGTTCCTATCCAAAAACTCCTCTATATGACCCTTCGTATAGTCCCTACATACAAATTAATAATTTCACAAGATGTAGGAGGATAGGACCACTAACCTATCTCTCGCCACTCCCAGATCGATAGCCTCACATGTTTGTTGTGGTGCCTGATTATCTTCTTGATTTAGAGGTCTTTGCTTTCAGCCGTGTTTATACCCCATGAAGTATTTACACCCCAGAAGTATGTACACTCTTCCACGCGGGGGAGTGCAGAGGGGGGGTAGCCCCTCTGCAGAGTCTGGGGGGGCTATCCCCCTGGCTGGGGGGTCTGGGGCCAAGCAGGTCCCCAATGGGGGTTCAGGGGCGAAGCCCCCGAAGCAAAAATTGCCTTGTAAAAGTATATTATAATTTCATTGTAAATCTGGACTGTTCATTATAAGGTCGCAGATCTAACGGTAGAGATTATGTTAGGGTTTTTTGCCCTAGAAGACAACCCTCTTTTATGAGGGAAATGTATTGCAGCTATGGATGGTGGTGAATATTGTATTCTGAGAGAGGAGACTGTAAGAGAAAGAAGAGCAAGTTACAACGGGTTTTGTTGTAGGTCGTATCCCTTCATTTGTTGGATAATAATAAAGGAAGGACCTGGCAATTTCTCTGGTGGATGTAGCCCACACTGGGTGAACCACGTAAATCTGTGTCTCTCTTGTATTGTGTGTCTTCTGTGTTTTTTTTATGCATTTGTTTTATTTTATTGCTCTGTGGTCCTGTTTTTCTAACATCACACTCACACAATCTCCAAATCACCTCAATTCATCTACAATGATAGGAACAAATGAAGTGGCATTGTGGGCCCACCAACCATATATAGCCCCTTTTTCCCAACTTCCACACTCTGTTACAGGAGCCCATATCCTTCGTTTTCTGATCCATTCTCAGCCACATGATCCTAGTTCTGCCATCTACACATTCACATTCCCTGGGCCATCATCTGAACTTGGCCCTGGAGGAGAATTTTTCTCACACCACATTTAGGTATGCATACAGATGTTCCATTTTATCAAATAGTTGTTATATGTTATTTATCATCAGATATTGTTCACGTTGGGTATTTGGTTTTCATGTGTGTAGGTACTTGTTCCACAAACTTATAGCCCCTTCAGGTATATGTTCGACACTGGCATGTAATTATTCCCTCTGTAAATCAATTGCATCTCCTAGTAATACCCTCTGACATTTACCTTTAGGGTCCTTACATCCAACTCTATAGTACCTTTACCTCTGTTTCATTTGGGTACTGTCACCCGGTAGCACTCTCCCCCACATGAATTTCCCCATTCATAGTTCCCCTTGTAAATTTGACACTAATGCTGATGTCACCCACCTAGGGATGGGAGTCTCGATAGTCTTATGCACTTTCGAGAATGAACCCCCATACTTCTTCTCATCATATTGCTAACCTTCCCAATAGACTCCTAAGTCATCTCATCTCGGTTATATTGACTACTCCTTTGCAGTATCATTATCCTTCCATCTCTTCCACCATAAGCTTTCCCATCCGCAGATTGTCTTCCATCCATTTACCTACTACAAAAATCCACCCATGGGGCCCCCACCCTCCACCAGTTTTCTTTCACAAACTTGTGCCTTAACAGGCCAAGCCATATTTCACTAGGGCACACGTTTCTGTATATGTATACTCAACCCAAATTATTCTTTATTTATTTGGTAATTGTAAAAATCCTTTGTTTCGAACATATACTTAGTTTTTTCGTTGTCACCCTTGACAACCTTCTTTTTTATGGAAAAGCAACCCATGTCGCCCTTGGTTGGGGAATCCACTCTCTTTTCATACTGACATCATTCAAAAACCTACAGTATCCCAAGTCCATATACCCATGATCTCTGAGTTTGTCCACTTCGTTAGCCTCTGGAATAGTTTAACCCCATATCTAGTCATCCCTCTGACATTAGATCCAGTTTTACGGTTGTTGCCAATCACCCTTTAAAAGTTCCCCAACCACAGTCAGTCTTGAGTCTCCCTAAATCTTGACCTTGTTCATGTTACCCGTCAGTACCTGATACCATCTCAGAGGATTTCACGAATCCCTTTTCTTCTTGGAGTCATGTCTCCCTTCTTGTCGACATCAACACAATTTCTAGAAGGGAGATAGTATCTTGACTCTCATTACCTTTACAATGAGGTGTCTCGGACGAAACAAAGAGAATCGTAATTTCTCTCTGATTCCTTTGACCCCCATAACATTTGAATTCAACAAATTCTCATGTTACAGTGGGTCTTACTATGCAACTATTACAGTTGTTTCATACTAGCCGAAGACATCTGAATTCGTTAGGCCATCAATGCCCACGAGTCATCGACAATTCTTACATTCATCCTTGCCTCACTTTAGAGTCCTTTCACCATTCATAACTGTCATATGTCATTATTAACCGTGCCCGAGGGCGCTGCAGTTATCTACATCAACATGATACATCTTTAGTTACAGTCTCACATTTTGGTTACATGACATGAGCATGGGGAATGCCTACCTCGTTTGTACATAAATTTTCTTTTTTCTCCCTAGAGAAAGGTTTGGGTTCCACAGTTTTCCCTCTCCCTCTGGCAGATCGGTCTTGCATTTCCTCTCTTCACTCTTCATTACAATGGCACTCTCAACAAAAGAAAAATTGATGTATTTCAACTATACGTATGCTCCTAACCTCCCACATTAGGGGGAATTTTTTATCACTGAAAAATTTTCTGCAACATTGCACGCAAATGGTTAAATAAACACATGAATTCCAACAACAATTAGTCTACCTAAAGCACCAAAATTCATTCAAAAGGAAAATATATATATAATTGGGTCAAAAATTGAAATGCACAGATTCACCAAAGGAAGTAAGCGCACAGTGCGCAGTGTGCACAGGCCAATAGAGCCCTCACTGTGCAAAATGCGCAACTGTGTACAATAAAATTTGAACACTTCTATGAATGATGCATTTATGGATCTTATAAACCCCTCAACCACTTATGGACCAACCCCCAACACGATTTGACACTCATATCTGAGAAAAATCTAGCTTGGGGGTTGGTCAAGGGATAGAGGGTGCCCTAAAATGCCCCTTGTTCACATTATGAACCAATTACATTTTTCCATGTATGAATGCTATAAATAAGAGCCATGGGAGTGCTAAGAAACCAAGATCTTCATAGTATTTTTATGCTGCAAGAATTCTTCCTTGGGAATCCTCTTTTCTCTTGAAAGCCATCAAGAACCATTGCAATAAGCCATTCCACTCACCTCTTGAGGGAATAGGTATTGTTGTTCTTCACCATTTTCCATTTCTTTCATTGTATGAAGAGCTCTCCATTAGGGAACTCGAGAGCCCTCCCAAGGAGGAAAAGGGGACTCATGAGTCCTTATTTTTCTATACGGTGTTTTTCCTACTAATCTATTGATCCATTGGTAGCATTATGTTGGTCATTGTTTTATTTTCATGGTTCTAAGTTTCTCATGCTTTCTAACATTTATTTCTTAGTTGTTTTAGTTTATTTCTTTTTTTATACATGTGTTTGGCTTGTTTAACCCAGTCACAAACTTTTGTCTTATCTAGCAGGCTCATCTAGACATGTAAGTGTTGTTGTTTTGCTCACCCAAGTGAAAAAACCAACACAACTCTTATGATTGTGTTTCTCTTAGTGATCCTTCTTATGCTATTATTATCTAGTAAATTGAAAAGAACTTAATATCGTCTCTAAATTTAACAATTTTTTCTCATGTTTCCAAGTTAAATTCTATTAGATTTATGTTATTTTTTGTTGTTGTGTTTGATTTTGAAGTAGAACAAATGGATGTGAAGACAACATTCCTAAATGGCGATCTGGAAGAGAAAATCCATATGAAACAGCCAGAAGGCTTCGCTGTGAAGGGAAAGAAGGAGTTGGTGTGCAAGCAACAAAAGTATCTGTATGGTTTAAAACAATCACCAAGGATGTGGTATCAAAACTTTGATACTTATATGAGCTGGGACTTGGATTCACAAGAAGAAAAGAGGATCACTGTGTGTATTTTAAATTAATTGGTGATCATTTGATTTATTGGGTCTTGTATGTGGATGACATGTTGATGATAGGAAACAACAAGGAGACTATCTAGGATGTGAAAACTTAATTGTCCTCTAAATTTGACATGAAAGATATTGGTGTTGCAAATTTCATTTTGGGCATGGAAAATAAAAGATATCAAAAAATCATGAAACTTTGGTTAAATCAGAGAAAAAATGTGGAGACAATATTGCAGAGGTTTAATATGCAAGAATGTAAATTGGTCAGGGTCCCTATTCTTATAGGTGTAAAGTTATCTGTGGATAAGTGTCCCAAGACACGGGAAGAGGAGGAGGACATGCCTCATGTACCATATGTGAGTGTGGTTGAAGTTTGATGTATTCAATAGTCTGTACTAGACCGTACATTGCACATGCAGTGGGAGTTTTGAGCAGGTATTTGTTAAAACTAGGAAAGGAGCATTGTACAATAGTAAAAAGGGTTTTTAAATATTTGAGTGGCACTACTAGTTATGGATTGTGCTACCAAGGAAGACTAGGTTTGGACAGAGTGTTGGACATACATGGATGTGTGGATTCAGACTGGGCTGGATATCTGGATCGTAGAATATCTATAAGTGGGTATGTGTTTAACTTTTTTGGAGGAGAAATCAGTTGGATGAGAAAAATACAGTTTGTAGTGGCATTTTCAGCTACAAAATCTGAATACATGGTAGCCACTCATGCAATCAAGGAATAAGTATGGTTACAAAATTTTTGTTTAGGTATTGGGTTGGTACAACAAGATGTAAGGATAGAGTGTGACAATTAGAGTGCAATTTTTTTGGCGAAGAACCTAGCTTATCATTCAAAGACAAAGCATATTGATGTTCAATATCACTTTGTGAGAGACAGAGTTGAAGAAAAGAAGGTGGTGCTAATGAAGGTGGACACTTTGAAGAATTTTGCAGATTCATTAACAAAATCTATGAGAACTAAGAATTTCTCTTGGTGTAGAGGATCTATGAGTATTGTTTCCCTGGATTGTTGACTATGTAACCTTGTAACCCCCTGTATGCAAAGAAAAAAACAAGTGGGAGAATGTTGGATATGTGTTATATTCTTTGCACGACTAGAATTAGTGTCTATGTTGTGTCGGGCATGCAAGGGGATAAGAGGGGGGTTGCATGGGGGTAGATCCCCCCTACACTAGTGTTCGGGAGAAGTGCCCCCAATTATTTTTTTTGCCTCAATTTGCGTGTCCATTTTTGGGCGTTCCTCAGTTTTCATGTCCATTTATGGGCGGTTTTTTGGCACATGGTTTTTTGCTGATGGTTTTCTATTTTCGGTTAAGGAATTAGGGTTGTTGACTAATCCAGGTCATTGGATTAGGGTTTTGGATGCTGCTAGCTCCTATATGTATATTGTATTGTAAACAATGTATGATATGAATGAATATAGAATATGTTGGTTTTCCCGGTTTGGGTTTCCAGGGGAAAAATCTGTGTGATGTTTGTATTTTCCATTGTATATTTTATGTTCTTTTATTGAAAATCTGTTTGCAGTAAAATATTGTACAAGGTTAAAATCTACAAAATATTGTAATGGTTGATGATCTGTATGAATTATTGTCTCCTTTCCCATTAAGTAATGCTTCCATTTCTTCATGCTTTGTACCATTGCATACAATTCCTTATCATATGATGGATATTTAATCACAACCTGAGTGAAAATTTCAAAATTATAACATATAGGTTTAGCTTGTTGCATCAAGACTACTTCCATGGAATATCCTCTTGCATCAGCTTGAATCTCAAATGGTTGTTGTAGATCTGGAAGAGCCAAAACAGGTGTGATGCTTATCTTTTCCTTCAATGTCTCGAAGTATTTATGTTTATTTTCTCTCCTTTGAAAGACATTTCTTAACTTGTTAATGCATGCAGATGAGTTTCTACGCAAGAGAAATTAGCAATGAATTTCCTCCAGTACTGTACTACTCCTAAGAAGCTCTCGACTTCTGTGGTAGTAGTTGTCTTGGGACATTTTACAATGAATTCTACTTTTGAAGGATCTATATTTAGCTAAACATTCCCTACAATATATCCCAATTATACCATAGAAGTTTTTCCAAATTCACATTTTGACATTTTGATATACAATTTCTCCTTTTTCAAGAGTTCAAAGAATGTCTTGACATGCTTTATATGATCTTCCCATCTTTGACTAAATATCAATATATCATCTAAGTAGACGATGACAAAATAATATATGTAAGGCCTGAACACATAAGCCATTACCCTCATTAATTTTGCAAGTGCATTGCATAAACCAAATGACATAACTAACCATTCAAATAACCCATGATTTGTCTTGAAAGAAGTTTTTTATATGTCATTTTATGCAATTTTGATATGATGGTAACCACTTCTCAAGTCCAACTTAGTGAAATAAACACCATTCTTTAATTGATCCAATAAGTTATCAATTATAGGAATAGGATGATGGTTCTTTGCCAAAATCTTGTCCAGTGCTCAAAATTCAATACGCATCCTTTATGTGCCACATTTATTTGAAACTAATACAATAGGAGAACCACATAGAGAGGAGCTTGGTCTGATGATTACTTTATTGAGAAACTCTTGAACTTGCTTCTTAATTTTTTCATTCTCGATCACTAATGACCTATACATTCCATTATTCAAAAGAGGAGCATCCTACTACAAATATATTTCATGTTCAACCTCCCTCTTAGGAGGCAACCCTATAGGTTCCTGAAACAACTCATCATAGTTAGATATAATTTTAACCGATTTATTTTTATGATATGGATCAAAACATGGGAAAGCATATGTTATATATTCTTATTTCTATTTTACTATCATGAGAATAAAATTTTTACTTGCACTCACGAGTATATTCATTTTCTATGTGCTCACTAAAGAAATATTAGTTTTGATTCTTGTTGGCAGCACAATATAATTGTTAATTTTTCATATTAATTAAACAATCTATATAGCTTCCTAACTAGGGTTACGAATTTTATCACTCTTCATGAGCAATTTCCAAAACGTCAGTTGTAAGTTGTCGTTTTTCTCTATTGTCTATTTATGCTTTGTTTTCATGACTGAAAGTATGAAAACTTGCGACCGTGATTATATTTCTGTTTTAAAATATCATTAAAGGCAAATTGTTCATACAGTTTATTAATGGAGTTTTGGTTCCTTGCCATGAAGATCTTACTCTCTTTGTTTTGATCCTTTCAACACCAAGCATGCCTAGAGATTGATGTTTTTATAAACAAAGGACCCCCACGATTTGATTTTTGGTATGGTTTGGTTTGATTCTTGGTTGCGTTTCTTTTGCTAAAACTTTGATTTTCGATTTTCAACCTACCCAAACTTTGTGATCAAACCCATGATGCGTGCACTTATTTTCGTCTTAATGCTTTGGTCCTAGCTTGTACTGAATGCAAAGGTGGCATACGATTTGCAAGAAACCATCATTTCTAAGGATGGCCTTGGGATTCGCAAAACTTCTTCGCATGCATTTCAATTAAACGCCCATCTCATCATTATGAGTTTCTATAGCGTTCACTATTGGTGTTTCTCGGGCTCGGGGTATGGCACTGTTTTGTTTTCACAAACCCTCCCTGCATGTTGTGTTTGTTTGATTACCCTCCCATCCAGTATGGATGCTGTCATGAGAATCAAACCAAATGGTATTCAAACCCTGCTCTTATACGACGATGCCAGAGAAGATTTGGAGAGAAGTGGTTGGCTCGTTTTCATTAAAAAATTTCAAGGTTTCAATTTACAAATTTCCCAGGAGTTCGCCTTCTCCTTCGATGTGTGTAGAGCTAAAGTGGGCGATGTCCATCTTGAGATTACAGAGGACTTCCTGATTCAAGCTAAAGGACTCCCTGCAAGTGGTCAACGATGGTTCAAAAATGTGAAAGTGGAAGAAGTTCCATGGAGCCTTCTGTTTATACCTCGGAAAATAAAGGGATGTGAAAAAGGTATGCCCATTTCCACCTTGAAAGCTCGGTGACACAATTTACTTGTTCTGTTAAAACAATTCGTCGCCTATGAGGGATGTTTTGGTTTGGTCTTTCTCTATCATTTGCGCCTACTTATGGTTTTTATGGGTTTCCCCTTGAACATGCCATATTACTTATTGAGGAGTCTTTATAAAATGGGTAAAAGATATAGAAAGTAATGAGCAGACTCTAGCCTATTCTATCACGGCCTAATTAAAATCTTACTTGTGCACTAGTTGTAATTTCAGAGTGATAATTGGGACTCGTTTGTAGCAAAACATGGTTTCTCTAATCCAAATGTTGATGAGGTCGATAAGCTAGTGGTTTAAGAAACCCTAACCTACCCTACAACACTCCTCTCACCCATCCAGGCCTGTGTCTCAGCCTCCTACAGTAAACCCTTAATCAATCCAAAGGATATTCAACAGGTCTGTGAGAAGGTTTTACATCCTAATGATTGTGTTAAAAATTTAAAGAAACCTATAGGGAAAGTATCTAAAAGCAGTGTTGATATAAATTTTAAGAACAAAAGGGCCGATAGACTGATTTTGAGGAGGATTCATAACAAATCGAATTCTCATGCAACCTCAATCATCATGATCGAAGTTAATGAGAGTTTTGACTCTGAAATTGACAAATTCCTCATGGAAGAAGACCCTTTGTCATTCGAGCCATACATTGATCGGCCCTATAACTTCGTTGACAATTTACCTCCCTATTTGAAAAACAATCTAGAGTTTCCTGGTGTCAAGTTTTGCAATGAATCTACTATCTGTATGGAGGGTGCTCCGGTCCACAATCTTGTTTGTTCTGGTGCAACCGCCACACATTCAAAGCGTGAGGTCTGTCTATCATGGATTGATAGATATTATACTAATATCCCAATTCTACAGTCACGGGTTAAGGCTTTAAAAGATCAGATCGATGTTTTAACAAGCAAAAACCACAGACTTGAATCTGTCATTCAAGGAAAAGAAAAATGTATGAAGACTATAGGTCATGTGATATTCAAAAACGTTGAGGCTGCAACAACCATTGTAAATTCCAAGGTTTCCTGATACGGTTTGATTTCGTTGTTAGAGGTATGATCTCTTAAATTAATATCATGTTTGTTTTCATTCTTAAATTAGATTATCTTGTTTGTTGAATAAACTATATTTCATTATTAATTTAGTTTGTTTTATTCATTCAATAAAATGAGATTTCATTTACTAATATAACTAGCTAGAGAATCGCAAGATTCTGTAGCCAGTTATGTTAATTCGAACTGTGTAAATTAATGGTTGAAAATATATCTAAAGTCTTTCTATTTTCCTTTTCTTTCAGGATATTCAAGGATCCATTATTTCAAAATTGATCTGAGGCACTCTTGAGACCTTCCGGTCATATCTATGATGTATTTTGAATGAACAGAAATGAACTTTTGTTAGCTTAAGAGGAGTTAGTATAATTTGGGTGGTTGTATCCCCCTTTTTTATTTTGGTAATTAATATTTGATCTCAGAAAAAGAAACAGTTATTTTTTCTGAGGCCTTTATAAACCCATTGTTTTTGTAATCCAGGCATCCTGGCCTGGGGCTAGTTGTGAACAATTTATACTCGAGTTTGGACTTAACAAATATTTACTTTATGCTTTAGCCATCTGTGAATTTTGTTATCGTCTATATTTTGCTTATCTTGATAATTGGATGACTACTGATAGCTTTGATCTTCGTAGTTTATTTTGTTGTTAAGATAGTTATTCCTTCATAGTTCACGATTTTATGCTTCAGTTTTATAAAAAGTAATTGATCACTCAATTCATATTATGAGGTTTACCTTAAACATGTTAATTGGGTAAACGCAAGTTGTAACTGTAGGATTTATCTTATATGTTATTTCTAGCAGTCTATTATATCACTGTAATGATTTTTCATGTTACTGTTTTATCAATTAAATACATCAGTCAATGCACAGTTTAGCGTTTGTCCCAAACAGTGTGAAGATGCACATCAGATTTCTCTCGTGGATGGACTGATCTACGATTTACGCTAACAGTTGGATGCATACTCTTCAAAGTGATTGATAGGTTAGTTTGTTCTTCCTTTTTATTATTTGCTAGTCTATAATCGAAATCATTATATGTAGTATAATTCTTATTGTCTCCATTTTTCTATTTAAATAGTAGTTTTATATTTGATCTTAGAGGTGTATATAGATTAAATGATATAAAAACAAGACAAAAAGAAATAGTGCATTCCGCTTTCTATTTTTTTTTAATCAAAAGAACCATTATACATTCGATTTTTTATGAGTTCAGATTAAAACTCATTGTCTGTATATCTTGTATATATGAACTAGAAAAATAGGACTATCATATAAATATCATTCAAACTATATATATATTTAGATGTACACACACACACACACACACACACACACACACACACACACACACACATATATATATATATATATATATTAGTGATTAGTGAGTTATTTCATTTCTTTTATTTTTACGTTTCCTTTAGGACCTTATATTGGACAATGGAGCCATTAAACTCGTCAGAGTTGGTCAATCCAAACGGCTTGGGTTAATTAGTCAACCCCGGACCGGATTCACTCTTCCAATTGACGAGTGGTCATTTTTCGCTCGTCAACAAATTCCACTAGAAGGAGGGCCTGAACACTATTGATGGCACGTGGAGGTCGCAAGAATCCTCCCCAACACACCCTCTCACCTATAGTGACAAGAAGTCATTCTGATGACAACATTGTCTCTTAAACAACAACCACATCAAATGATAATCCACAGATTGTTGTTGATCCAGTAACACCAAACCCCACAGGGTCCGACGTTCAAGAAATTGTTCGTTAAACACTCCTAATGGTGCTTTAGCCCTTATCAGACAACTAGGTCGGCCATTGAATCAACCATTAAACTTCTCTGATATTAGGGAGTAGCTTGAAGGCACTGGTCTTACACTGAACACTATTGATCCAGATCATATCCTCACTCCTGCAGCGGGAGGATATGGTATTCCACCATCACCACCCCCTTCATTTCCTTCTTCTTCAGGAGAAGAGTCATCCGACGAAGGCATCTCTTCATCTCATCCTTCGACACCACCCACACCCATGGAAAATCTGAATAATCTCGCCAAGCCTTAGCTCGATCAAGATGCAGTGGCCATACCTGGACCCCAACATCCTTTGCCTAAACATCCGGAGAAATGGCTCCATAAATTCGATCCAGACTCCAAGCAGATTGTTGAGGATCATATTAAAAAATTCATGCTAGCCATTAGACTCCGAATCATAGAACGTGAAGACGTAATGTGTAGACTTTTTCCATATACATTTGAGGGCAATGCCTCTATCTGGCACTTCGCCCAACAACCCCACACCATTGCATCTTGGGAAATATTCGAATCCTATTTCATTGAGAAATTCGGAGATGAAAAATCTCCTGAAGTCCTAGTGATGGAACTTTCTAGTTTGAATATGAACCCCAAGGAAAAATTTAAAGACTTTAATCAAAGGTTCCTAACATTAAAGAATCGAATCCCCACGGATTCAATGCCTACTGAAAATCTTATCGTCGCATACTACACAAAAGCCCTACACCAAAACATTTCAATCTGGGTTAAAAGGTCTAAGAAAACAACCTTATTAGAAGCCTTCGAGGAGGTGATTCAAATAGAGAAAGATATTCTCAGCCTAAAAGAAAATATCTTTAACGAAGAAGAAACTAGCTCATCCTCTAAGAAGAAAATCAAAATTCTTCCTAGACCCCTCCAAACCAAAACTCAATCAAACGGTTCTGATCTTGAAAGATTACAAAAGGTTGTTCAGAAGTTGTCAAATCAAGTAATAGATTTGAGAAGATCGACTGAAGAAGCTTCTTCAAGCAAAGGGCCTTACAAACCCCCTTTTAGAAAGCCTTTTTCCCACAAACCGACCTAACTCAAATTTTGTAAACCTAGAAAGCTTACAGTTTGTTATCCAGACGATTCTGGAAGCACATGATAACTTAGTTCCTCCCGAAATTCCTGAAGACGTGGTTGGACAAGTAGTGGAAGAGGACGAACCCTCTCCCAACATTTTTGGGCATTTTTCAGATAGCATCTTTCAAGCTAATTTCGAAACAGTGCATCCTTACAATACCAGAAGTAAAACAATGAATAAATCTTCTTCTGAGATTGGCATTATTGCACCTCAAAAATAGTCTAAACCAATTGAAACGAAACAAAATTCAACAACTCCATGTTTAGAGTATGATTTGATTGAGGATCTAAAAAAACTTAGAGCTAATATTTTTGTGTATGAATTGTTGAAATTTACTTTTCTGCTGCAAAAGATGTTGCAGAACATTGCAGAAAACAACAAAAACAATAGTTTAAACAACAACAAAGTTGCAGAAAACAGCTCAAAAAGTCTCCGCTAAAACGACACTAGAACCCGCTGATAAACGAGACCTTGCTGTAAAAAGCATGACAAACATAGATAAAATAGTTCCAGTGGCTGCAACTAAAAAACAACAAACTTCTGTTGTTAATACTCTCAGAAATGTCCCACCCTTTTTATTGACTTTTGAAATTTTCAATAGGAATGTACATAATTGTATGGTAGATTCAGGTGCGTCGTCAAACGCAATGCCTTGGTCTATCTGCTAAAAGATCAATGCTGAAGTTCAACCTTCCAGTCTTAAGATTATTCAGCTTGATCGGACCAGTGTTAAAGTAATAGGTGAATTAAAAGATGTACTTATCAGATTGTCATCTAATCCTAAAGTCCATCAGATCATTGATATTATTGTTGTTGATATCCTTGAAGTATATGGCATTTTTTAAGTAGGGATTGGTTCGAACAGCTACATGGTTATTTTGCGACAGATTGGTCTCACTTATGGCTACCCAAGAATGGAAAGCCTAACAGAATCAAGGTCAATCATGAGTGTTATCTTAATATTATGGTAACTGATTTAAATGACCCTAATGATCCATTTACTGCTTCTTCCAATTCACCCAAAGCTCAGGGAATGAACACTTTTTTTGGCAATTTTGTCGCTTAAACTTCTACCATTACTGATCCTGAACAATAGACTGAAATTATGACATGCATGCAGTCAACAACTCTCTCTCAGTGGTCACATGCACCTGATGAAAATCAGATATGGTCTCTATACCTCAATGGATCTAAATCTAAGGAAGGAGCCGGTGCAGGATGTGTGATCATTGATCCAGTAGGTAACAAAACTTTGATCGCTTGTCGGTTAGAATTTGAATGCACAAACAATATGGTTGAATACAAGGCACTCCTGCAAGGACTCAAAAAATCACTAGATTTGAAGATTCAGAATTTAATAGTCTTCGATGATTCAGAAATTGTCGTTAGACAGGTAAAAAATTCTATTCACTGTTTATCTCCACACCTGAAAAGCTATCAAACTGAGGTATGGAATTTGATGAACAAATTTTCTACATTTAACATTAATTCTATTCCAAGATTGAACAATTTTGAGGTCGATTTGTTAGCTAACGTCGCCCCTAAACTTTTTCCTACAGAAGGCCTTTCTCCAAATGCATTTTCCGTTGAGTTGTTGTTCAGACCATCTGTCCCAAACTACATCACGAATTG
Organism: Picea engelmannii; assembly: GCA_009831015.1. Taxonomy (NCBI): domain Eukaryota; kingdom Viridiplantae; phylum Streptophyta; class Pinopsida; order Pinales; family Pinaceae; genus Picea; species Picea engelmannii. The sequence goes on along the minus strand of ML793476.1, from coordinate 47,702 downwards.
GAGAGTCTTCGATGACGATCATCAAATCATCAGTTTTTTGCAGATGGAAGAGACTTTCCAAGGCGCAGTTATTGATGAAGGTACCCACGATGAAAACCTTCACGATTTTACGGTAATACCGGATCCAAGATCTCTGGAGTCAACATCAGATCTGGTAAATTCTATCCCAAAATATATGGTAAGATTAGAAAAGTTTTATGATTTGCACGATAAATTCAGAAAATCAGTGAATTATAAAAACGAATAGTTCCTCCTTGACACATGAAAAAGTAAATTTAGGAACTAAAGATAACCCACAATGCATCAATTTGGGGATGGGGTGTTCTGAGAAAGAAAAGACAACATTTATTAAGTTGTTTAAAGAATTTAAGGATGTCTTTTCTTGGACATACGATGATCTAAAAACCTTTGATCCTAACATTATACAACACATTATCCCCATGAAACCCCAAACCCAACCTTTTCAATAGAGGTTAAGAAAGATGCACCCAAAACTTGAACTGGCAGTCAAGAAAGAACTAAACAAACTCTTGAATGCTAAAACAATCTTCCCGGTAAGACATACTCAGTGGGTCTCTAATCTTGTCCCTGTAAGGAAGAAGAGTGGTGAAATCTGACTATGTGTCGATTTCTAAAATTTAAACCGAGCATCCGATAAAGACAACTACCTTATGCCTCCCATGGAACAGATCCTCCAACAAGTATCCAGTTATGAAATATTATCGTTGTCAGATGGTTTTTCAGGGTACAACCAAGTCCTCATGTCTCCCCCAAACCAGCTGAAGACTACTTTCCGTACTCCATGGGGTACCTATGCTTATAGAATGATGCCCTTTGGGCTTATAAATGTCGGTGCCACTTTTCAGAGAGTGATGGATATCATTTTCTGTGGTCTAATCAATCAATCTGTAGTCTTCTATCTAGATGATGTCACTGTTTTCTCAAAGAATAAATAAGATCATTTATCTCATCTAAGATCTGTTCTACAGCGATGTCGTAAGTACAACATCTCTTTAAATCCAAAAAAATCTATATTTGCAGTAGAACAAGGAAAACTGCTCAGATTCATTGTATCGAATGAAGGGATGATTATTGACCCTGAAAGGACCCAAGTCATTTCAAGATGCCCCCTCCCTCTTCCAAAAAATCCATGCAATCTTTCTTAGGACAGATAAATTTTGTGAGAAGGTTTGTTCCCAGTTTTTTAGAAATGGTCAGGCCATTATAGAACTTAATAAAAAAGGATGTACGGTACCATTGGGGACCTCTAGAAAGTCAATCCTTTGACTCGATAAAAAAATCCATAATAGAAGCTCCTTCCCTAATGAGCCCTGACTTTTCACAGGACTTCACTCTATACACCTTTGCTTCTGATCGGTCTTGTGCCACTATGCTAACCCAAAACAATGTTGAAAACAATGAAGTCCCAATTGCATTTATGAGATTAGATTTTAAGGGAGAAAAACTTAACTACCCAGTAGTATATCAATAGGCTTATGCTATTTTTAAAGAAGTAAAACACTTTCGATCTTATCTACTAAAATCTAGGATGAAAATCATTGTCCCTTACTGTCAGGCTGCTAAATTGAAGCTTTAAATGACCTGAAACACTAAATTGTCAAACCGGGGTTGGTAAGCTTTGAGCTGCTACACTGTATGTGCGGGTAAGGCTCTAATCGCTATCTGAATGCTATCCTTAGAAGAAAACACAAACTCACTCTGAGAACTTGAATCCTAATGATTATCCTGAAACTCAGCATTTCCTATTTAAGTCATTAACAGAAAACAGTCCTATGCTTTAAATACTGGTGCTTCTATTTCCATGCAGAAGTGTGATTTCACAAGATTATTCCACCACTACTTTTAATCATCTATCATCACCATTTCGATTCAATCCATGAAAAAAAAAAGAGTATTTCCTAAAACTATTTTAATCTAAACATTGAAAACAAATCTAATTCTGTCTACAGGAAAGATAAAGAACTACTCTACTTACCCTACTGGTACCGGAAGCTTCCTCTAATTTAACTGCAATCTAACTATCCTAACTAAGCAGGGTAACTAACTATCTGACAAAGCAAAGTTCATTCCAATTCTAAGTGATATACGAATTGAAAACCAGAGACTAATCAAACATAGTTCAAGTTCCAAACCCTACAGGCATCAGTCGTGCATTCAATACTCATCAACGTAAAAGATAACAGTATGCTGGAACGGTTCGATTGAAGAATAAATAAACACGATTTTGAACTAGTTAATTCTGAAACTTCAAGCTATCATGTAAGAAAACACTAACACACTGAAACAACTAAATCTATGACAGAGTAAAGCAACGACTTGCACCTGTTTGGCGGGCCCAACCAAACGGCACAAACGCTGTTAGGAATAAATAGAACCAACTATATCATTCTATGCAATCACTGTATATACTTCACGTTCCATTAACAGAGAAATAGCTCAAATCGTATAACAGGGCAATAACATAACGCACAGCCGTTTGTATTCATAAATGTGTATTTACGATATCACATAATCCAACCGTCTATTAGGAGTGACCTCCTGGTTATATATAAATCCTCCTCATAACAGTCTAAAGCAAAATACATAAAGACAAACGGATCCCCGATCCGAAAATAGCTTGGAATCAAGTTTAAAACGTTCTTCACATCTTCGTGACACGTAGTGTCACGAAGTGTGAACCATGAAATAGTAACGACTCAGTCTATCATTGTGCCTTCAATCATCGTATGAGCGATGATTCCATCTATCATGTGAATCTCTCTGTCTCCCATTCTGACCATAATGCATAGCTCTTGAGCGGCTTCATTGGTATCTTCACGGGGTACGAGCTGGTACCTGGTACTGGCAATCCTATTCCAAAAATAGAATTGGTACCTAACCCAAGCGACATTAGTTGCAATATCAATTTAAAGCATCAAAATGCATAAGAATAGCTTGAAACGTAAAGATACCTTACGTAGCCCCATTGAGTGGTAGGGAGATTTCAATTATATCAAAACAAGGCCAAAAGGGGTGGTACTAGGTATAGAGATAGAGGTCTTTGTGATATAGTATAGGCAAAAACATGATCAAAACTGGAGACGAACAAGCCCCCAAACTGAAGTCCTTGCCTGTCCTCAGGCAACAAAAAGCCAAAGACTGGTAGCAATCAGAGGGTTGCAGCGGCTGCAACTAGCATTTGTAGCCTCTCCTGTTTCTTCAGATTCCTGACTTCTTTCTTGAGGACTCTGTTGATTATAACATGCTTTCTGGCAATCCTCTGAAGTTGCCTGTTCCTTTTGAAAATATCCTTATTCCTCTGCTTTAACCTTTCAATTTTTGACAAGAGGTGAGTCACCCTGAGTTTCATGAGTTCATTCTTAGTTTTAATATATCTATCCAGTACAATGTACTCATGCAACTTCTCCTTCAATCTGTTATTCTTGCTTTCTAGTTTTGCCACCATTGGTTTTAAGGATCGACTGGAGGAAATCTCGCAGTGGGTTTCAATTGTTTGCTCTTGTTCTGGCTGTGCTTGAGGGCTAGACGCATGAGTAAACTCGTCTGGGCTTTGAGCGGGGGTGTGAACTCTATCAGAATTATGATCAGGAGTGAGTTCAGGAGTGAACTCGTTTGGGTTGCGTTCATAAGTGTCAACTGGGTCAAAATTATGATCTGGACTGAATTCAGGGGTGAACTCATTTGGGTTGCATTCATAGGTGTCAACTGGACTAGGTCCAAGAGTGGACTCTCTTTGCATCTGAACAGGGGTACCGGTTGGTACTTGAATTGACTCATTCTGCACAATTCCTTTAGGCGTAGTAGCCTGCCGATTTGTTTTACGGTTTTTTCGGAAGAGTTGGGACATAGTCCAGGTCATTTCGGAGGGCTCTGGAGCCTCCTCGTGACCATCCATACTTTCCAATCTCTCTTGCGGGGGGTAACTGGGCACCGAGTTGTCCATTCATGACAATACACTTTTACATTTCCTTTTTGGATTCCTCCGAGGCTTGTCAGTCGATTCTGCTAGTTTCTCCACATCAATTATGTTCTCAGCAGCTAGGGGAGAACTCGGGATTTCAAAGTTTGCCCCTGTAGGTGTGGCGTCCTTCCCAGTTTCAGTATTGGTTTCTACTTCGTCATCCACTAGAGGTTCGGGATCAGGGTTCCCAGTACAGTCTCTAGTCGAGGCTTTAGCCTTCTTTTTCGTAGAGTTCACCTTTTTGTGTGGGGGAACGGCCTTCACACTCTTATCTTTAGGTTGGGCACAGGCGACGGTTTTTACAGTGAATAGATCCCAGGATTCTTGCTTCTTCGACAGGGCAGATGTAATCAATATTTTAACTATACCAAAGTGAAATAAACTCCCTCGAAACTCATTAGCCTTTTGGACCTATTCGGCCATCCTTTTTAAACTTTTTAACAAAAATAAAGGTATGTTCAACGGAGTACCTGTGAAGTGTAACAGAAGTCGAGCGTGGCAGGGGAATATGATGGTATATCGACCCTCACACGTAAGGTAACGCTAGAGGATGGCCAAAAATTGAGCCCACTGTGGTTCCAGCCAAGACCGCGATGTTCCCTCGGACCATTGTGTTCCCCGGTACTGAGGTTTCAACAACTGTGTACAGAGATTTTTATCAATCGGCTGCCCCTTTGTCCATCTTTGGCCTGTGGTGGGAAATTGAATTGCCTCTGAAATGAACTTCTTCGTGACCTCGAATTCGAGATCGCCCACTTTGGCGGATCCACCCTCAAAATGCAGAGCAAACTGGAGCATGATTGCATCGTTATATCCATCAAACTTCTTCAAAAACGGCTCCCACCCCGCTTGCTTAAAAATATCTCTGGTGGCCTCATATTCCGGAAGGGCTTCCAAGTCGGCGTATGTTTCTGGTTCGTGGCGATTCGCTACCATGGCTCTACTTGGTATCACAGGGGAAGTCTATTGGTGACAGCAAAGGTTGGATGAGGGCGACGAAGGGAGAGAATGTGATGGAGAATGGAATCGGGAAGAAAATCATATGAAAATATTTGAATTTTCATGGAGATAGATAGGGTGTCGAAACATGATGAAAGTCGTACGAGGGTTTAGATTTATCATATCCAAGTCAAATAGAACTCCGTTTCGGTAATGTGGTGTGTTTTTATGACATGAAATGTCATGGTACGTTAGTTCGTTAGGTACAGGTCGTGGAAATGATGGAACGTTATGGAGTAATCAAGGCACCCTTAGTTCAAACTTATTAGTATGCAAATTAATACAATAAATCAATACGAACTAAACACACCTGAGTTACATTACCTCTCCCCATCGATATGCAAGTCTTGCTGTGGAATTGTCTTTTGAAGTTAAGTCTGGAGTTGAAGGGCGCGAAAATTGTAGCTTCTCTGGTCTTTTTGATGAACCTGTAACTGATGAACTCTGTGCTAGTACTGACTGGTACTAATGGAACACTCAGGAATCTGCAGAAGATTTTGAACAAATAATACCGTTTTGAGAAAAACTTCCTGTGTATAACACCATATTAACTGAGGATGACCCCTGAACCTAGCTTTTGTTCTATCCCGAAAAAGATCAACTGAAATCATGTCTTCAACAGCTTCAAAGCTTCACCCATGGTACAAGTCTGATTTGTGTGAATAAATGTTCTGGAGTCGAACACAAACAGAAATCATCGGATTACCAACCATTAATGAAAGTTGTTAACCGATGCGAGATGACCCACCTGTGATGTCAATGGGCCTCAAGGTACCTACAGCACATCCTAGCAGGTACGAATAGAGGTGTTGGCGTCGAGTCACCTGTAGGATCTATAAACCAAGAGACATTGGTGTATTCCCATGGCTGTTAGCAAAGACATCTGCCATTAAGGCATGCAGAGTCCAGGGTGCTAAATAATCTCTAACCTCTGCTCCAGAT
>ML793476.1:0-21998 GCA_009831015.1 Picea engelmannii | reverse complement strand
CTAATTGTTCGCCCGAGGAAGTGGTTTCTTATACCGCTTTATTTAAAGAATTCTGCGATGTCTTCGCTTGGAGCTATGAAGAAATGTGAGGGATCGATCATTCGATCGTTGTGCATGAGATCAAAACTTACCCAGATGTAAAACTTGTTTGACAGAAACTTCGTCGGGGCCATCCTAAGAAGACCGCGACTATTAAGGCAAAAGTTGAGAAATTATTGAAATTTGGCTTCATCTATCCTGTCCTTTTGACGGAATGGGTTTCAAATATTGTTTCGGTCACAGCAAGGAACCATTCGTGTCTGCATTGATTATAGGGACCTCAATAGGGATTTTCTGAAAGACAACTACCCTACACCCTTCATCGACCAGATCATTGATAATTGCGTAGGTAGTGTGATTTTATCTTTCATGGATGGTTTCTCAAGGTACAACCAGATTGACATTTTACCCATTGATCAACATAATACAACCTTCATCTGCCCATGGGGAACTTTTGCCTATCGAAAACTACCATTTGGCCTAAGAAATGTTGGTGCTACTTTCTAGCAGGCCATGTCATATGCTTTCCACGATATCAAACATATTGCAATACCTTACCTTAACGATTTACCTGCCCATTCATCCAATCAATCTGATCATTTTGGTCATCTACGAGCTATTTTTCTTCGATGTCGGTTCTATTGCATTCGTTTGAACCCACATAAGTGTATCTTTGTTGTCGAATCAATTCGCCTCCTTGGATTCGTTGTTTCCAAGGACGGGATTTGGGTGGATCCCTTAAAAATTAAGGCTATCCTTGTTTTACCTCCACCTAATAATTAGACACAACTCCAAAGTTTGTAGGGGAAAGAAAACTTTCTTCACTGTTTCATTTATAACTATGCTGAGATTACCAAAGGATTTATGTGATTGTTGCATAAAGACACCCATTTCATCTGGGATGACACTGCTCAATGATCGTTTGCTGCTCTTAAGCATGCATTGACCAACACACCTATGTTGCATCCTATGAATTATATGAAGGACTATATCCTTTACTTAGTAGCCTCTACTTCCACTATTTCTATGGTGTTAGTTCAAGAGGATCTTAATGGTGAAGAACACATGATATATTATTTGAGCAAACATCTATCTGGTCTAGAGCTCTGATATTCACATGTTGAAAAGTTGGCTTTGGCGGCCGTCATCGTTGTCCAGAGATTTCGTCATTACATTTTTCTATGCACCACCACAATCATAGCGAAATATAACTCCATGTGTCACATTCTGACATGTCAAGATCTTGGGGGAAAATATTCCAAATGGATCGTCATCCTTCAGGAATTCGATCTTGAATTCGCAAAGTCCAAAGATAAAAAATCCTTGGTGTTTGCAGAGATTATCTGTGACCTTCCCCATGTTGATGAAGATACTAAGCCCATATATTCTCTCCCTGATGAAACTCTATTCCTCATCAAGACGTCCGATCCTTGGTATGGAGATATCCTTCTTTATATCTAGACCCAATGTTTTCAGCCCGATATATCTCATGAAGAACATCGACGTATTCGCCATCATTCTTGCCGCTACCTTATCATCAGTGACACTTTGTATCATCATGGTATTGATACTATCCTACGACGATGTTTGACTCATGAAGAGGTTGAATGTGTTCTTAATGACTGACACCTTGGAGCATGTGGCAGTCACCTTTCTGGGATGGCTACAGCTCAGAAAGTTTTATGTGGCGACTACTTTTGGCCCTCTATTTTCAAATATTGTATTGAGGCACTCAAAAAATGCCCACCCTACCAATTTTTTCACAAAAAGGCATGCACCCACCCCGCTCTACTGCATCCCATTATTTCCATTGGCCCCTTTTCCAAATGGGGCATTGATTTCATGTAGTGTAAGCCTACCTCAATCAAGGGGCATGGTTACATCATCGTCATCGTCAATTACTTCACAAAATGGGATGAGGCTATGCCTACCTTTATGAATGATGGTCATACTGTAGCTCTTTTCTTCTTCAACCACATCATCACTCACTTTTGTGTTCCACAAGCCATTGTCACTGATCATGGTTCACACTTTCAAAACCAGATGATGAGTGAGTTGCATGCCAAGTTGGCTTTTCTCCATGAGAACTCATCCCCGTACTATCCTCAATAAAATGGACAAGTTGAAGCCATCAAAAAGGTATTGAAAACCATGATTCAACGTATGGTAGGGGAAAACAAGACATCTTGGCATCTACAACTTTTCTCCTCTCTCTGGGATTACCGTACTTTAGTGAAAACTTCTACTGGATTCACTCCTTTCTAGTTAGTATATGGCATAGAAGTTGTTTTACCAATCGAGTACGAAATTCACTCGTTGAAACTCAAAGTAGAACTCCTACCTCACACTTCTGCCGAAGAAGAATGCTTCTTACGCCTGACCGGGTTGGATGAAACACATCGTTATGCTGCTCTCATTGAAGAGATGTATCAAAAGTGAATCAAGAATCAATACGACAAATCCGTCCATCCTCGTACTTTTGTAGAAGGGGACCTAGTCCTCATTTATGACCACGCTCATGATAAGTTAGGGACAGACAAGTTATAACCTTTGTGGCATGGTCCTTACATCGTGAAACATGTTTTACATAGAGGCACCTATGAGATAGTTGAATACAACAGAATCTCCCTGGGTGAGCCCTGAAACAAGATTTACCTTAAGAAGTACTATGCATAGAACATATTGCATGTGTGACTTGTACACTATTGTATTTTTAGTTTGGTGTGTCTTTTTCTCTTGTGTGAATGAGTTTTGCCTTAGCCGCTTATACTTTGTCTTATGTTTACGTGCGTAGATGACATCTTCCTTTCCTATCTTTGTCGGGTTTGCGGATGGAGCTAGTTGACACACCCAGAACATTGCTTCTACAACTTGGGTCATTTACCACTTTGACGAGTTGGTGAGTTAATGAGGTATTTGCTTAGGATCAGAAACTAACAACATGGCAGAATATCATGTTTTCATCAAAATTTTAACGAAAGCCTCCTCCCTAGGTATATCTTGTATGATCATTAACCTAGACTCCCAACTTGTGGTTTGTCAACTTAATTGAATATACGCTATTCACAATCCTATCCTATTGCATCTCCATCTACGAACTCATCATCTTGAAAGAATGTTTGATTTTATCGAATATAGACACATACCAAGAGAACTTAATACAACTTCAGATTCATTAGCCAATTACATCATGGATCGGTATCTCGCACATAGATGAGGTTTCATAAAGGAAATAAATCATACATCACATGTAAATTAAAAGCATCACATCATTATTTGCAAACACCATTTGGAACCATAAAAACTAGGATATGTATATATATACAACATGACAGAAAATGTTTGATTACATCAAAAAGTACATATAAGGGAAAAATGTTGGGTCCTCATGCATATAACATCATCATACAGACTATACAAAAAATATCAGAGAGGTCCTAGTCCTCCCGCATCACATTGTGCTCTGAGTATCACACTACCACACGAGCTACTTGTCTCAGTAAGGAGTTAATACCCTCAGGGACTCCCACTGTGTGTCTCTGTAAGTGCAAGGGTACATCCTGCCTCCTAAGAGGAGGGACACCCATCGTGAGACGACGGAGGTTTGTCTCAACCTCTCAGAGACCCCCTGTCGCTATCTCATGATCTATTGCTATCTGAGCATCCCCGCGGTGCCCTAGGGATGGTATATCTAACAGATGTTTTGCTCCCCTATCTGCACAAAAAAATGATACGTCTGTTAAAAACTCTTCTAAGTACCCAAAAAAAAACATACATAAAATTTAAAATAAAATAAAAACACTTGACAAGATTATTTTTGGTTTCTTACCTGATGCCTCCCAGTCCACCCCATCTGGAAGAACTAGGTCCATGCTCCCCCAGAAATCCACTCTAGCATATGGGCAGTCTTCTATCACGATCAATTGGCATCTCAGCCAAGCAAAGAAGTCACCAGTGAACCTGAACTCTGACTTTGTTCCTAGCCTCAGAGACCGACTAGTCAACCGTTCCATACGTGGTTCTCCCACCGGTCGTACTACTAATGCAATCTGAGGAATGTGTTCTAAGAAGAACAAAACCAGAAATGAACCATATCCAAACTGCTTTTGCTTCCCTCCCCTGCATCTCAAAATATGTTCCTTCACATTATGAAGGAATCCTCCACTCTAGTTAAATAGTGTTGGCTCCAGACACTGTAAAACATAGGCCACCTGTGATCTTGAAACTAAGTGCGAGCTGGTACTTCCCACTATACTCATAATGGAAAATAGAATTGATCGAAGGGATATATCCCTGATGTGTTTGATCGCGATCCTACCTCCCACAAGTCTCGATACGAGGACACAATGGTTTGCCAAGTACTCTTCTACAGGAATGGGAAGTGCCCTCTGTCCAGATAAAATAATGGGGGCCCCTCTCTTTGAGAGGCCAGTCAGGAAGTACACATATTCCAACTCAATGGTAAGAATTTGTGTCCCAATTTGGAACCCCTTCTTTGTGACGTTCCACAAACCAATCATATACTCAAGAAGAAGAACCTCTTTCTTCATCTTTTGTATCTTAAAGAACTTGAGGAGACCGCAGTTCCTCAATGCATCCCTTGATCGACGACTTTGCAATGTGGCCACGTCATTGAGCTCATGCTCTATTTCTTTCCACTCAATCATGACTTTTTCTGAATTTACCTACAATCAACAATAAGCAAAAGTCATTAGTCATGCTATTTTGACAATTTTTGGGCAATTAAAAACTTAAAAATTATTTTTTTCTCTACTTTATATGCCAACACTCCCTTTACACTCACATTAGAGTGTCAATGCTCCCTTAAGAGGCACACCAGGGTGTTGTCAAATTTTCATAACACTCCCCTTACCCTTTTGGAGGAGCACTGGCGTTTTTGGACATTTTTTCTTGTGCGTTTCGGGTAGCGCCCTTATCACTCCTACATCGGAGTGTTGGCGCCCTCTTACCTAGCTTTGAGGGGCATTGGAAAAATTGGGAAACACTCCCCCTAGAATTATAGAGGATCTTCGATCCCTTTTCGACACTTGAAACCTCGCAGGGCATCATTTTTAAAGCCCAGTAATTGCCTAAAAACAAAATGTGAACCACGCAAATTGAAGGAAAGGGAAAGAGCACCAACCTGATCCAGACGACGACGAAAATAGTTGATCGTAGCTCCGGCACTGATGAATGCAAGAATCACCCTCCAAAGCTCAATTTCTCCACTGCTCAAATCTTTGCACAAATGAAATGGTAAAAGACAATTTTTCCCATATTACTATTTATAAATTTCATTTTTTCCAAAGCATAGTTATTTTGGGCTTTTGAGAAATATTTTGGAGGCATTATTAATACCCTGGTGGGAAGTTTTTTCATTATTGGCAGGTTTCAGAGCAGTTTCGTTTGTTTCTCATATTGTCACATTAACGATCATGGTCTTTCATTCATTCTCACACTCAAAAAAACACGAGAACACACCGAGTAACCTTTTATCTCTTTTTTGGACTTGCATGGATAAACGAAAAAGGAACCCCCTGGAGTCGTCTTTAATCTCTTTTCAGACTCTCAAAACATGAAAATATTTATGAGTGATCTTCCTTCCTTTCCCATTCGTTAAAAGGTTTGAAAGGGCATCTTTCAAGTGACAATTTATCTCTTTTTCGGCCTCGCGAGACTAACATTACGAAAAAGGACAACACTGGAGTCGTCTTTAATTTCTTTTCAGACTCTCTAAACATGAAAAATCATTGATTTTTCCTTCTCTGGACTCGTTAAACAATCATACATTGAAGGGCCCATATGGGACCAAACCCTTACTTCTTCTAGTTCATTAAATAAAGGAAGAGGGACTTACCGAAGGTGAGTTATATCAAGCATGTGTTACCCTCCTCGAGCTTGTTAAATAAAAAAAAGGTACTTGGCTATATGGATAGGGGAAACATTTGAAGGAAGCAAGCCAAGCAGTTTTTGAAAACATTACAAGTCACTCTTACGGTCTCCCTTGAACACAACACTTTGTATTTGCATTCATTTTAAATCTGTTGAACCTCTGCACTAAACTAATCCTTTGACTTTTCTTACTCCTTTGGGTCACCCGAAGAAAGTCATTGTGTCCATTGCATCATCATGTTTTTCTCCATGTCATGTTTCTTCTTTTGTGCCTCAGTGTTCAAGGGAAGTATCTTCCTCGAGAGTCAACCATCACAAATACCTTGTTTCAATACCTATGTCAACCCATGTTTATTTGATCCACCAATTTACATCTCTATGTTTGTTTCGTGTCGTTTATGGGGGATACATCAAGGCCCTTCTACGACGAGTCTATTCCCATAAACCTTAGCACATTATTCGGGAACTAGACTTAGAAACCAGTTAGTACCTTGAGCTCTGCATGCCTTAATGGCAGGCCTCCTCGCTTCTGACTGTGGGTTTACATCATTCACCCCTGATCGGGTGATTCCATGAATGTTTGACTTCATCTCATCTATTCACATTCCCTGGAATGTACTAGGGTACCTTGGGAATCATTAACATCAATGACGATTTCCCTTGCACTTGTTAACGGTTTACCTCATTGAACGGTAATCAAGTGGTATCTACCATGTTCAACATCAGGACATCTATTCACATGGTTAGATTCGTAGCACATTGGGATCGAAAAGAAGACCTTGGGTTGAGTAATCACTCTGGTATGTACTTTTCCTAGGTTGCGATGGAGTTTCTTTTGAACATTGACACATATACTGTCACATAGATCCACTTTGTATTTGTTTGTGGCTATGTCTTTTCGTCTCATAGATCCACTGTGTATTTTTCGTGGCTACGATCAGTTCATATCATGGAAGTATAGATCCACATTGTATCTTGGGTGGCTATACCTTTTTGTTAATACAATTATGGATCTGCAGTGTATTTTATGGCGACCACACCTTGCAAGTCTTTATCACCCAAGCATAGGTATGTTTGCCTTGGGTTTGAAACATATCATAATATTTGTTTGATGGTTGTGTGAAGCTTCTATCAGGTTCTTTGAGTCCATACCCTTTCTTAAAAAAGTCTACAAAGTACTTCAGTCATCACGTCTTCTAACTTCGCACTTTGGAGGGTAATCTATTACACATCAAAATTACTCATTTCAATGATGACCTATTGTCGTCATTACAAGTGTTACAAGTGTCGCATTTTAGCCATAGATGTCGCAAGTGTCAAAAAAATAATACTGTCATATTTCCTATGTCGTGTCTTGAACGACATTACAAGAACACTTAAGACATCTTCAAAGACTAGTTTAAGAAGGAGAAATCACATGATGAAGAGTACAAAGATTTTACCATGGAAAAAAGAACTCAAAAGTCATTTTTGGAGGCCAACTCTCCCCTACCCACTGTCAGGGAGTGCCAACGCTCCCTTCCCTCCTTTGGGGGAGCGTAGAAACACTTTGTGCCCCATTTTGAGGGAGCGGTAGCCTATTTGAGGAAATCTTGGTCTGTTGAGGAAAATCAGGGATAAATCCCCCTCATCTATGGAGTTAGTTGGATTTGAATTTGAGGTCAAGGCTGGATATTAGGGAGCATCCACAACTGATGGAGAAAGATCCTAAACCTATCCAAATAATCTCTTAGATGGTTAGGCCTGTCCAAGCCTATATAAGGAGGCCTCTTCATGGTGAAAGGGGGAGACATTGAAGGCATCAAACTTATGATCTCATAAGGGAGATTTATCAGTGAAAGTTACAGTCATTCTGATCGTGGAACTTTTGAGCAAGGGTCTGGACAAAGAGATATTGGTGAATCTGCTGCATCTACATCTATGGTTGTAAGCACTTTGCTTTGTTTTCATTAATATATATATGTTCTTGGTCTGTTTCCTTCAAATTTGTGTATGTTTCATGAATTTGTTCTTTTTGATAGATCTATTTCGAAGCTAATCATGGTAGGAATAGGATGTATGTTTTTTCCTTGTTGTTCCTTTAATTACAAGACCTTCTAAACGACTTGGAGATCAAGATCAACCTAGATCGAGCAAGGACACACATTATTAAAGTTATTTATATTCCTTTCTTCTTATTCGTTAACTAGTTTAGCTTCATTAGAAGGAATGTCAGTGTTCAACATTTGCACCTTTCTGTCTTGGTTATAGGGGTCTAGTATCCAATAGGAAATCCACTTGTTTGTAGAGGGATTCTCCTGTAACACTCATGCAATCAAGGAAGCAATATGGTTACAAATATTGTGTTTAGGTATTGGATTGGTACAACAAGATGTAAGGAAAGAGTGTGATAGTCAGAGTGCAATTTTTCGAGCGAAGAACCTAGCTTATCATTCAAAGACAAAGCATATTGATGTTCAATATCACTTTGTGAGAGACATGGTTGAAGAAAAGAAGGTGTCGCTAATGAAGGTGGACACTTTGAAGAATGTTGCAGATTCATTAAAAATATATATGAGGACTAAGAAGCTCTCTTGGTGTAGAGGATCTATCGGAATTTCTACCTTGGATTGTTGACTATGTAACCATGTAACCCCCTGTATGAAAAGAAAAAAACAAGTGGGAGAATGTTGGATATGTGTTATATTATTTTCATGACTAGAATTAGTGTCTATATTGTGTCAGGCGTGAAAGGGGATAAGAGGGGGGTTGCAGGGGGGTAGAGCCCCCCTGCGCTAGGATTCAGGAGCAGTGCCCCCAATTTTTTTTCCTCGGTTTGGGTGTCCATTTTTGGGTGGTCCTCGGTTTTCATGTCCATTTATGGGCAATTTTTTGGCACATGGTTTTTCTCCGATGGTTTTCTATTTCTGGTTAAGGAATTAGGGTTGTTGACTAATCCAGGTCATTGGATTAGGGTCTTGGATGTCGTTGGCTCCTATATGTATTTTGTATCATTGTTGGACCGTGGTTATGAAAGGAAGCAAAGAACAAGGAAGAAAAGGGAAAAAGCAAGCTTCGCGGGAGACACGGTGACTGTCACTGGGTCGAAGTGAGCAAAAGAACTAAAAAGATGGAGAGAAGTGCGGAAAAGAAAGTCATTGGATGAGGAGATCGAGGAAGACATATCAGTAAGGGAGAGGGATTGAGGATGACTCGGAAAGTGGTAAAATCCATCGTTGGATTCTTTGGAACACCGCGTGAGAAGGAAGGAAAGACAGACTAGCGAAGCCTAGAAAAAGAGGGTCAATTTGACCAAGGGTTTTTGTATTTAGGGTTTTGGTACCTAGGTTTCGGCCTAAGGCTATAGGTGAGGTATTGTATTGTATAAATAAAGTTCAAGAGGACCTGGGTCAAGTTGGTCATTGAGTATTGGTATGATATTGTTGTTGATCTAGCTCTATTATTTTGTGAGAGATTATCGTATTGGGGGAGAGAAGTGATGAGAGAGAGAGCCTTCTGATATTGTAAGATCTTTAGTTGTGTGAGAACATCAAGTCCTGTAGTTGGGTGTGCAGGAAGGGGAGAGAAAGAGAGAGAAGAAAGAATATCTGCTAGTTGAGAGCGCAGACAAGAACTGTATGTTTTTCCTTAATAAATCATAAGCATAGTTTTGTGGACGTAGCCCTAGAGAGAGGGTGAACCACGTATACCTTGTGTTGTGTATGTTTTATTAATGCTTCGATCTTTGTTGCTGTTGTATTATTGTTTTCATTGTTGTGTTAGATCATATCTATAGCTATGAAGGAAAGATCGAGCTAGTTTAATGATAGATGCATGTTATGTTGTTGTTGCAATAAGAACCACTTGATATTCCCTTGGTTGTAGACATATTTGTCCTGCAACCCCCTCATAGTTTCTTCGGGTGAGCCTGCATCTACTTCACAGGTGTTGCTGAAAGGGCCAGTAGCTAGGGCTTGTTGGTGCGCTCTTGGAGTTGAACCTTGGGTCTGCCCCTGTGCCAACAAATGGTTCCGTTGTCAGGACAGGAATATTTTTAAGGGAATGTCAAGGTGGTTCGCATCGAAGACAGAGATTCAAAAGTGGGTAGACGATTACGAGAAGGACTTCCCTGAAGCCTAGAACAATAACCCTAAAATAAGCACTAAATATTGGCTACAAAGATACATCTTCACCGAAATTCATGATATCTTCTTTGGAGGAATCCATCAGGAGTTACATGAATGGTTGACTAGGTTAGTTGACACACAGTTTGAAATCAGATCTAGACCCCCTATGGTTTGGACACAAGCATTGATCCAGAAGGTCAAGAGAGTCGACAACGTTGTATCCAAAGCAGTAGATCACTGGCTTGATAGTACCATCAGAGGGTATATCACTGATTTTGTTGTTGACAGAACAGAATCATATAGTCAAGCCAAGACACACTTTTTCAAGGGACCCAGAGGAAAAAAATTTCACTTCTTAAAGCTAAGAATCAAGATGCTCTTGCATGAAAACCACATCTTGAAGATACAGTAGATTGATCGAACCTGAGAAGGCTAATGTTCAAGATCTTAGACAGCGACAGCGACACAGAAGCAGAGCATATGCGTAGTGGGAAAGTATTCTGAGGAGCTCACCTTGAGAAAATTTTTAAGAAAAACTACGGAGAATAAGGTTTCTATAGTGGAGAAGAGGTAGATCTAACTGACGAAGAGCATCCAGATCCCACTAGAACAGAAGAAGGGGAAGCTAAATAACTACGCCAAAGCGAGCCAAAAACCTCAGGAACTGCGCGAACTATTGAGATAAGTAACGTTAATCCTCTTATTATCCCAACAACACTTAGCAGTCAGAATAGTCAAACCCACCAGAGTCTTCAGAGTACTGTTACCAGTAGCCCAGCATCTACTCAAACAAGAACCCTAATCATCTTTATGGTAGATGAAATAAGACTCCCTATCTTTAGAGGAGATGGATCTGAAGATCCAGATCAACATTGGTTTTTGTGCATGGTCGTATGGAATATTAAAAGTATCACCAATGAAGTCATCAAGAGAACCCAATTCAGCACTGCGTTAAGGGACCGCACACTAAGTTGGTACATGAAACTGGTCCAAGGACTGGCACAACCTAAGCCCCTGAATGAGATCAAGAATGCGTTGATTGCAGAGTTTAAGAAACCTAAGTCGGAATCACAATGTATTACATAACTAAAAGAGATTAAACAAAAGGTAGCATAACCTGTTTGGGAGTTCGACCAGAGATTCAAGACCCTGACAGGATGATTAACTTTCTAGATCCTTGATGAATAGAAAAAAGAATGGTTCATCACTGCGTTGTTACCACACATAAGAATCCCTTTGATGCAAAAGAAGATTGCATCTCAGGTAGAAGATTTGGAGATCGCCATGAAGATTAAATCAACACTGATGGGAGAATCTAGCTCAGACATTAGCCAGATCATGAGCCAGCTAACTAGTTTGTCTTTACAAGTCATGGATATGAAGAAAGACAAGGGAAAAGACAAAAGGGACGATATCTGGTGTGTCAAATGCAGATCAAAAGGCCATGATAAAGAACATTGTCCCTTATTTCATGAGTACTTGGTATCAGGAGAACTGAGCCCCTTAAAGAAAGTTAACCTACCCTGGTGCAAGGTATGCAGAAATAGGCATCACCCATGTGAGTGCTACTACATGCAGAAGTATGTCCAGACACAGACAAACTTGTATTGTACATTTTGCAAATCAGTGGGGCATGATGATTGGGATTGTAGAGCTTATGATCTCATGCATGAAAGGTCGAGAGACACATACAAAATTCAAGGTGAAGTACAACAAGAGTGAAACACTCTGCAGCACAACTCTCCGGGGAGAGGAAATTTCACTCCTCACGGTGGCTATAGAGGACGAGGATGAGGAGGAAGTATGGGCCAAGGCCGAGGACAAATAATCTGTTACAACTACACGCAGCCAGGCCATTTAGCAAGGGATTGTCAGAATCCCTGCACAACCTATAGTTACTGTAACTCCTTCGATCATGTCATAGAAGAATGCCCTGTGCTATTGGCTAAACTTCAGGGAAAATGAGGACCCCAGTAGAACCCACAAGTACAATTGATATATGATAAACCTCATAGAGCATACCCTAGAGTCGTTGTTATTACTTGAGGAGGCGCTGCTACAAGGGAAGATAGACTATCCCAACGAAGGACTGAAAATGACCACCATGGAGTCAGGAAAGCTACAGAAAATATCCCAATGTTCGATGATAAGAAAGAAAGGTAGATATTCGAAGAGGTAAGGAAAGATTTCAAAGGAGATCAAGGATATTCATCAGAGATACAACTAGAAATCAAAGAATATAGTATTCCTCAGGCATGCGATCCATCTGCATCACCAACAGAAGGGAAAGAGGTAAGAAAACTCATGGAATTATTGCACACTTGTGTTAAGTTGATTCAAGATAAAGGCATTGTACAAGAATTATAAGATTTAATCATTCAGTATGAACTAGGAAAAATAACACCCTTGTTGAATAGAGCAGTGCACCAAATTGGCAAAAGGATAAGGACAAATAAATAATTACACTTGAATGCTCAGATAGGAGAGTATGAGATAGACTATGTGGTCCTTGAATTAGGGTCAGAATTCAATGTCATGATGAAGCAGACTTGGGCATTGATGGGAAAACCCAAGCTGATATATTCCCCTATCAGGCTTTGCATGGCTAATCAACAAGTTTTCAACCCATTTGGATGATTAGAGCATGTCCCAGTGGACATCGATGGACTAAGAACCTTTGGATATTTTGAGGTAATTGAAATTGTTGATGATAGCTTCCCTTACCCTGCATTATTAGGAATCAATTGGGCCTTCGACAATTCCACTATTGTTGATTTAAAGAACCGACGCATGACATTTGATAAAGATGGTCTTAGGGTCATTGCACCTTTAGATCCAGATGAAGGTCCACAATACATAGAACCTATCAGAGACGAAGAGCACACATTTGAATTGGAAAACATCTACAAATTAACAACTAGACAACAAGATTATATCAACCCTATAGCTGACAAAAATCTGAGTTGGCGAAGTGACAGCGCATGTTCATCCGATTCAAAAGAAGTGCTGGAAAACTAGCTGAACTAGATGTACGAAGTATCTACAAGAATATGTGCTAGGCTAACCAGAGAAGTTCGTTGGATTGGCACAATAGTGAGTAATCTACCCACATTTGATGGACTGAACCCCTTAGAAAAATTCTTGTCTGAATTTGAGACAAGTGTACCCACACAATAGAGGTTTTTGGAAATAGATGAGGCCATGAAAGCCACACCAACGAGATGGTGGGGGACACATAAAAAAAATATTACAGACTGGACACAATGCCAAATTCTAATGACAACGTGGTTCTCAGCACAAGAAGGAAGTTGTGAAGCATGGTACACAGGTCAAAGTTGCTCAAAGGACCATGTACGAAGCTGCGAAGAGGCCTTGAGTGAAATTCCTAGAGAAAAATGGGTACTCATATTCATCAATACCTTGGATACCACCCTGATTAACTGGTAACTTCAAGTAGAGTTGCACCTTGTCACTTCAGAATGGGAAGGTATGACCCAGAATTTTATAACCACTTTTTTGTTTGACAGTGAATTTCCTTCTGTACATCAAACACTACAGATGGTGAGACAGAAAGTATTTGAGGAGGCATCTAGCCTCCCCTTGGAGCAAGAAGTGGATGAATGGACTGTACCCCTCCAAAAACTGCAGACGTGCTACAACATCAATACAGACGAAGACGATGATCCAAGCAAGGCGAATATCGTAGAAACAAAAGGTCAGAGAGATGTGGAAGGTCCAGGAGTGGAACTGCCATTCATTGGACAGCTGATAAAGATAAAGAAAGTCAATATAGGGACAGAGGAGACATCGAAGCTTGCCAATGTCGGAGATTACTAGGACGCTACTACCATTGAAAAAATCACAGAATTATTGCATGAGTATCATGACTTTTTCCCGACCAAGTTCACTGATATGAAGGGAATCAAAGGACCTATGGTAGAAATGAGAATCGCTTTGAAACCAGATGCAAAGCCAGTCAAGAAAAGACCCTACAAATTGAACCTAAAATATAAGGAAAAAGTGAAGATTGAGCTCAACAGAATGCTGGAAGTAGGGATTATTGAACCTGTCGAAGTGTTGGAGTGGATCAGCCCCATGGTAGTGCAAGATAAGAAGAAAGGTGAGATCAGGATTTGCGTAGATCTCAGAAAGTTGAATGATGCTTGTATACATGACCCCTTCCCTACACCTTTCACAGACGAAGTGCTGGATAATGTGGGAGGCCAAGAAGTATACTCTTTTACAGATGGGTTTTCAGGATACCATCAAATCCACATCGCCAAGGAGGACCATCATAAGACTACATTTGCCACATAGTGGGGATCCTACCAATACAAAGTAATTCCATTTGGACTGAAGAATTCCCCATACATATTTTCCAGGGTGGTGGTTGAAGCATTCAAAGAATGTTTACATAAATTTTTAGAAGCATACTTTGATGACTGGACTATTTTTAGTTTGTTGAAAAATCATATTGAATGTCTAAGGCTAATGCTGGATAAATGCAGGGAGTGTCAAATCTCTTTGAATTTGAAGAAGTGCATATTCTTCTCACCATTTGGAGTATTATTAGTTCATATTGTATGCAAGCAAGGATTGTTGGTGGGTCCATCCAAAATTGCAATTATAGTTGATTTACCACCACCTACATCAATCAAACAACTGCGCATTGCGCTGGGACATACTGGCTATTACAGAAAATTTATCAAAGTATATGCTCAGATTACCATGCCAATGGAGAGGTTATTAAAGAAATACTGTCGGTTTGGTTGGACAGACGAATGCCAACAGAGCTTCGACACACTGAAACAAAAGATGGTCACTGTGCCTATTCTAGTCTTTCCCAATTGGAGCAAGGAATTTCATGTGCATGTTGATGCATCTTCTATTGCATTAGGAGCAGTACTGGCACAACCTGGAGAAGGGCACATTGATCATCCATTATCATTTGCCAGCAAGAAGCTCTCCATAGCTGAAATCAATTACACTACTACAAAGAGAGAGGGACTAGCCATGGTGTATGCATTGCAGAAATTTTGCCACTACTTTTTGGGAGGACACTTTAAAATGTTTACTGATCATTCCGTGTTGAAATACCTGTTTCAAGAATATGATTTTGAGATCATAGTTAAGCCAGGAAGAATGAATAAGGGCCCAGGCCACCTGTCAAGGTTGGAGCACGACGAAGAACCTACCAGTCTAGAGGACACACTACCAGATGCATAGTTTCTTGCCATTAGAAATATCGATGACCACTTCGCAGACATAGTCCAGTTCTTGTCAACATGAATAGCTCCATCCAAATACATAATACCGCAGAAGAAACAACTAGTGGTGCGCGCTGCATACTTTTCATTGATAGCTAGTCAGCTATATAAAATGAGACCTGATGAAATCCTAAGAAGATGTGTGATGGAGGCAGAAAGCCCTATGATCCTAGAAGAAGCTCATGAAGGCATTGCAAGAGGACATTATGCAGGAAAAGAAACTACGCAGAAGGTTCTGTGAGCTGGCCTTTGGTGGCCTGTGTTACACAGAGATGCTAAAGAATATACTAGAGCATGTGATGTATGCCAGGGAGTTGGAAAACCATCTTGAAGAGATGAGATGTCATTAGCACTGCAGATGACCCTACAAGAATCTGAAAAATGGGCCATTGACTTCATGGGACCTATAAACCCACCAGGAAAGTGCACAAGAGCAAGGTATATTATCACTGCGACAAATTACCTGACTAGATGGGTTGAAGCAAGAGAAGTCAAGGACTGTAGCGCAGCTACAACTGTGCATTTTATATTTGATGACATAATAACCAGGTTTGGATTCCCTAAGGTCCTTATGAATGATCAAGGGACACACTTCATCAATAAGACAGTTGAAGCCTTGACTGAAGAATTTGCAGTCCACCATCAGAAGAGCACACCTTATAATCCACAAGCAAGCGGAACGGTTGAAGCATTTAACAAGATCTTGGAGACAGTGTTGACCAAGACTTGCAGTGTGAATAGGGACGACTGGGATTTAAGAGTACTGACAGTACTCTGGGCTTATAGAACCACTTGAAGAAAAATAACAACACAAACTCCTTTCAAGTTGGTTTATGGTATTGAATTTGTTTTCCCAATGGAGTACTTGGTACCAAGCTTAAGGAGTAATTGGTACTTGGTACTAGAAGAAGAAAGATTCATTGTAGGCTTCCATCAGCAAATTCAGAAGGAACGAGAAAAGGCCTATCATGACAAACACATCAAGAAGAAGATATTCAGGCAAGGTGATTTAGTCCTGCTATATGACAGTAAGTTTATAAAACACCCTGGGAAGTTCATAATGCATTGACTCGGACCATATGAGATTGTCTACGTTACAGAAGATGGAGTTGCATAGCTGAAAACATTGAAAGGAGACTAGAAGGAAGGCTTGGTGAATGGGAGTCAACTAAAGTTGTACTATGAAAACCAATTGCCTCATAGCTCTTGGTAGAATCAAGAAGACAAGGGTCTAGGTACTAGGTGCAGTTGAAACTGGGTACCAAACACAGAACATACAGTGCACAAGGATGGAAAGGAGGCATAAAGCAGAAAGCAAGGGTTGCACTGCACAGTCGAAAGTCGAAGTAAAAAAAGAGGATCAGATCTCAAGTGCCTCGGGACGAGTCACAGGTTAGTGTTGGGGGCCTGTTGGCCCTGGGTTATGAAAGGAAGTGAAGAACGAGGAAGAAAAGGGAAAAATCGAGCTTTGCGGGAGACACAGTGACTGTCATTGGGTCAAAGCGAGCAAAAGAACAGAAAATATGGAGCGAAATGCGGAAAAGCAAGTCGTTGGATAAGGAGATCGAGGAAGACAGATCAACAAGAGAGAGGGATCGAGGATGAATTAGAAAGTGGGAAAAGCCATTGTTGGATGCTTTGGAACACCACGCGAGAAGGAAGTAAAGACAGGCTGGTGAAGCCCAAAAAATGAGGGTCAAGTTGACCTAGGGTTTTTGTATTTAGGGTTTTGGAACCTAGGTTTCGGCCTAAGGCTATCAGTGAGGTATTTTAATGTATAAATAAAGGTCAAGAGGACCTGGGTCGGGTTGGTCATTGAGTATTGGTATGATATTGTTGTTGATCTAGCTCTATTATTGTGTGAGAGATTATCGTATTGGGGGAGAGAAGTGTTGAGAGAGAGAGCCTTCTGGTATTGTAAGATCTTTAGCTATGTGCGAAGATCAAGTCCTGCAAATGGGTGCGCAGGAAGGGGAGAGAAAGAGACAGAAGAAAGAAGATCTGCTAGTTGAGAGCACAAACAAGAACTGTATGCTTTTCCTTAATAAATCATAAACACAGTTCTGTGGATGTATCCCTAGAGAGAGGGTGAACCACGTATACCTTGTGTTGTGGATGTGTGATTGATGCTTTGATCTCTGTTGTTGTTGTATTATTTTTTGCATTGTTGTGTTAGATCAGATCTATTGTTGTGAAGGAAAGATCTAGCTATTTTAATGATAGATGCATGTTATGTTGTTGTTGCAATAAGAACCACTTGATATTCCCCTAGTTGTAGACATCTCTATCCTGCAACCCCCTCATAGCTGCTTCGGGTGAGATTGGATATGCTTCGTAGGTGCTGTCGAAAGGGCCATTAGCTAGGGCTTGTTGGTGCACTCTTGGAGTTGAACCTTGGGTCTGGCCCTGTGCCAATAATCGTAAACAATGTATGATATGAATAAATATAGAATATGTTGGTTTTCCCGATTTGGGTTTCCAGGGGAAAAATATCTGTGTGATGTTTGTATTTTCCATTGTATATTTTCTATTATTTTATTGAAAATATGTTTGCATTAAAATATTGTATAGTATTAAAATATACAAAATACTGTAATGGTTGATGATTTGTATGAATTATTGTCACCTTTCCCATTAAGTAATGCTTCAATTTCTTCATGATTTGAACCATTGCATACAATTCCTTATCATATGTTGAATATTAATCACAGCTTGATTGAAAGTTTCAAAATTATAACATACAGGTTTACCTCATTGCATCAAGACTACTCCCATGGAATATCCACTTACATCGGTTTGAATCTCAAATGGTTGTTGTAGATCTGGCAGAGCCAAAACTAGTGTGATTCTTATCTTTTCCTTCAATGTCTCGAAGAATTTATGTTTCTTTTCTCCCCATTGAAAGAAAATTCTTACACTTTTTAATGCATGCAGAGGAGTTGCAACGAAAGAGAAATTAGAAATGAATTTCCTCCAATACTGTACTACTCCTAAGAAGATCCTAACTTCTATGGTAGTAGTTGGCTTGGGCCATTTTACAATGACTTATAATTTTGTGGGATCTATCTTTATCTAACCATTCCCTACAATATATCCCAAATATACCATAGAAGTGTTTTCAAATTCACATTCAAACATATTGATATACAATTTCTCCTTTTTGAAGAGTACAAAGGCTGTCTTGACATGCTTTATATGATCTTCCCATATTCGACTAAAGATCAATATATCATCTAAGTAGACGATGACAAAATAATCTATGTAAGTCTTAAACACATCATTCATTACCCTCATGAATTTCGCAAGTGCATTGCATAAACCAAATGGCATAACTAACCATTCAAACCACCCCTGCTTTGTCTTGAAAGAAGTTTTCCATATGTCATTTTCTGCAATTCTTATATGATGGTAACCACTTCTCAAGTCCAACTTAGTTAAATGAAAAACATTCTTTAATTGATCCAATAAGTCATCAATTATAGGAATAGGATAATGGTTCTTTACCAAAATCTTGTTCAGTGCTCAAAATTCAATACACATCCTTTGCGTGCCATGTTTATTTGAATCTAATACAATAGGAGAATCACACAGAGAGGAGCTTGGTCTGATGACTCCTATATTGAGAAACTCATGAACTTGCTTCTTAATTTTTGCATTCTCGATCACTAATGACCTATACATTCCAATATTCAGAAGAGGAGCATCCTACTACAAATAAATTTCATGTTTAAACTCCATCTTAGGAGGCAACCTTGTAGGTTCCTCAAACAACGCATCATAGTTAGATATAATTTTAACTGATTCTTGTTTATGATATGGATCACAACTTGAGAAACAATCCATTATATATTCTTTCTATTTCACTATCATGAGAATAAAACTTTTACTTTCACTCACGAGTATATTCATTTTCCCTCTGCTCACTAAAGAATTATTAGTTTTGATTCAATGATCTCTGACATTGTATTCAACCTCATTCTTGAAAATATGATATTTATTCTCTTCATGGTAAAATATGGATTTCCTATCAAATAGATATGGACTACACAAGGAAATGTTGCAAATGTCAAGAGGCACAATATCTAACTCAACCTCGTCAAAGAACTTAGCTATAATTGAAAATTTGATCTTACATTGTTTCGTCACTTGCAACTTAGCATCTTCACATACCCATCCTCATGGATATGGAATTTTTGTTGGAAAATATTTAACAGACAATGAATGATTGTCATTGATGGAAAGTACAACAATGAAGATGGCATGAGTACAGAAAATATGTAATAGATGGGAATTATGAGAAGATGTTGTAGAGAAGATTCAAATAAGCTCAGAAGAGATAGTGCAGAGGACTGTTGGAAAGAATAGCGATGGCAAAGATCAGCATGATCAACAGCGCATTGATAATGGGGGAGGAGCAGCAATAGTGATCGTTGGATCAACAATTCAAAATTCTTGATGACTGACAGATCTCAATGTAGACAAGAAGAGCATGCAGATATGGAGGATAGATCTTGGGCATTAGATCCGAGTGCAAGGATCGACCATCGTAGGATCTAGGAGAATCTGCACAATCTTTAAAAGTGCAAGGTGAAGCGAGTTTCTTAAAATCTCGAAATCCCAATGCAGACACAATGAAGACTTGCGAAATCATGAAAAGATCCTGACCGTCAATACACCAAAAGACGTGGAT
The DNA here is from genome assembly GCA_009831015.1 of Picea engelmannii. Lineage (NCBI taxonomy): Eukaryota > Viridiplantae > Streptophyta > Pinopsida > Pinales > Pinaceae > Picea > Picea engelmannii. The sequence continues at coordinate 2,004 of ML793476.1, read as the reverse complement.
CGTTGATCTAAGTTCCATTTCAGAGTTTCGCCTATAGCGACTTGGAGTGAAAAGAACCTCCATCGAAGGAATCGCGAGATGCAAATTCATGATATGATATGGACCATAGATTCATCGAGATCATGGACCGTTGATCTAAGATCCATTTTGGAGTTTCACCTATCGCGACTTGGAGTGACAAGAACCTCCATCGAAGGATTCACGAGATGCGAATTCACGATGAGATCTTGACCATAGATTCATCAAGATCATGGACCGTTGATCTCAGCCCCATCTCGGAGTTTCGTGAATCACGACTTGGAGAGGCAAGAAACATACCACAGGAATGCCGAAATTGTGATATGAGAAATCATGATTTAATCGTAGCCGTCAGATCAAGGTGTGATCTAGACCGTTGATCCAACTGCATTTCAGAGTTTCGTGAATCACGACTTGGAGAGGCAAGAAACAGAACCACAAGAACGTTGAAATCGCGATATGATCTGATCCATTGAATTAAGATCAGATCTAGACCATCGAATCATAGGACAAGTTGCTGACTTGGAGTCAACGGAGCATGGTGTGGAAACTCGCGAGATGCGATGTTGCGATAAGATCTAGACCGTCGGATCTATGGAGATCTCAACCATCGATCAGACTCGATTAAGTTTATAAACTCACGAAATATGAAGCGTTATTTGGCACAGCCTATCGTCATCGCTGGTGGTCATGAGAAGGGAAGGAGTCAGTTCAGATAAGCTCCATTTCAGGGTTTCGGGGATCGCGACTTGGAGAGTTGATATGTCTCATCTCCAAATTCACGAAATGCAAATTTTTGAAAAGAACATTATGCATAAGCACTTGGTCATGGCCATGGTCATATAGAGGAAGGAGATAGTGCAGAAAATATCTGTATCGGAGTTTCGAAGATCGCAACATGAAGTGTCGAGACACTTGGCCACAAGAATGCCAAAATGTCGAAACCCGATTTAAAGGAAAGATCAATAAAGCTCATCCAATGGTGCATATAAACTTGAATATGATCAGAGGGTTATTGTTCTCTCACACAGTTAATTCATCAATTACGAACCAGTTAACAAAACTGAGTCATGATTCCTGATCGGTTGGCGTTTCAATTGCTTAGACAGTTTTCTTTTGCCTAAGAAGATGTGAAGTGTAATGGATATGGGTGTGGTGCATAAAATAAAAAGAAACAGACTGTGCGTGGGTGGTTGTTCTAGATGAAAAATGAATTAAACTGTAAGAAAGGGAAAATCACAGGATGTGTAGTGTGAGACTGAAAATATGTGCAGTGTGAGACTGAAAATATGCGCAGTGTGAGAAAAAACTCAGAGAAGAGTAACAGATAAGGAATAGACTTGAAGCTAAGTAGAATGGCAAAACAAGTTGAAGCAGATAAGAATAGTAGAACAAGTTGAAGCAGAGAAGAATTGCAGAATAGAAAAAGGAAGAGAAGAATTGCAGAACAAACAAAGGAAGAGAAGAATTGTAGAACAGTTAGGAGAAGACCAGATTTACAGAACAGAGAAGAAGTGGTAAGAATCGATTTATCTGTGTAGTTGGTTGTTTATTTATTCCTTTATATTCTAGGGTGGTTGGGAGGTGCTAGGGAGGGTTGTTTTCCTCAGAGTTTCAAGTGGGAGCTTGAACACAAGGAGTTTTATCTTCCATCTGGTTGCAGCCAGAGAAACCAAGGAGGCAGGGTGCTGCAAGGGAGAAAAAGTATTCTCTTTTATACAGGTTGGAGCCTATGTAACTGGAAGTTGGTTCTTCCATCCATTTGGTGTTGGAACATTAGGGGAGTTGGTGCTTCCTTCTAGTGGGTGCTAGAGAAACAAGAGAGTCGGTGCTCTCAAACAATTTGCAGCTTGTAAAACAGAGGTAGCAACCTCACATTGAGTTGGTGCTCAATTATAGATGATGTACAGAACTTAAAAGACTGCCTATCATTTCGAAGAAGAAGAGGTTTTCTCCCTTTATGGGTTTCCTCATGAAAATCTGTCT